>JAYRCH010000216.1:600000-898855 GCA_037179445.1 Phengaris alcon alcon | reverse complement strand
CTTTCGGTCTTGAGAGATTTTATAACAACGGTCTTGTCTTCGAGTTCTTTCAGCACTGTCTCATATTTTTCGTTTAAGAAAGAAGATTCATGAAAGCTGACAATCTGTCGGTGAATATTGGAGAGCTCTTTAGTGACATATTCTTTAATGGTAGTATTAAGTAGCTCTGCTATCTCTTGTCTTAGGACATCGTGAAGCCTATACTCAGTAACGTAGGAAGAGGCGTTTCCTCTAGTGGGAGTTGTCGATAAACACCTGTACCTGGCGGACCGGGGTGTTAGTATTGTCGCCGAGCTTTCGATGTGCAGCTAGGGCATCTCCAGGTGTGTCTGTAATCATTTGATATCTGCTTACGTTTTTTATCTGGGATATTTGCGCAGTCTAGATCGAAAGTTTGCTCACATTGAGGACACTGGAGGTAATCAAGTCCTTTGACGTGATTACTAACCTAACCTAATAAGTATTTTAGCCTTCGAAGTTTTAAATCTGCGAGCGGCTCAGAATTTACGACACTGCACAATTTAATTTTGATAGAGTTCAGTTCACACTTAGATTTTTAGATAATTTTGCACATTTATACGTCTTCATAAATAGATGATTTGAGAGTGCAATTTTTTTTATAAATTATGATCTCAAATTTTATTGTTGATTGAAATTATTATAAATGGTGAATTGCTTGGTAATTTTTGTGCTTCATGTGTGAAGCGTTATTTCTAGAAATTCAAATATTTGTAACTCGTCAGTCGTCACACATGTTTATTTTCTATGAACCTATGAATAAAACCTGTGTCCTAAAAATAAACAAATATTCGCAATTATTTTAGCGATATTTAATTAATTTATAAAATATTAAAAGTGAACACTATAGTATAAACAAGGCAATAAAAGCTAATGAAGTGTGGCGTAAACTGAATGACTTTGTAAAGCACTTTTGATGTTAAAACAAACCAGCTAATGTCAAATGTATTATCATAATACGAAAATACCACTCAAGTTTCAATGGAGAGTTTTGCCGGGGAATTCAATGGGTGGAGTTGTGCTTTTTGTATTTCTTTCAAATATTGGTAGAATATTAACCGTTAAATATTCGTTAATGTGCACAAGTGTGGGCAAGTAGTACAACTTCAAAAAACGTGATATTTTGTGTTCCCTCCAAAACTCCCTAGGAACTTTCAGTAGAGCTTCTACCACTTTACTGAATCGACTGACTTGAATCATTGACTGCACTGACTATTTATTTGGACTTTGAGTTGTTAGACATGATGATTTAGGAATACGGTGTTGAAAATTGAAACGAAAATTCTATTTCCCGCCTTTTTAACTTGACACTGGCAAATGGTTTTAAGCCGACGCCATATATTTAAAATCCCCATCAATCATCATCCTTTCGGAGAAAGTAGCGACCTATGTATTTTATTTTTATATAACTTTAGAAGTGCGTGACGTCATAATATGTTCGGCTACTTTTGTGTGGAGCGTTTTCACGAGACTTGCGAAATTCTGTATTATAAATCACCGCTTCTTTGAAAATATTGATTTTTAATATAGGTACAGTTTCTTCTGAAAACTTACTCATATTTTAGTGTAAGTATTTCATTTATGCAATAGAAATATCGATCAACAAGCCTATAATAAAGAAGGCATGGCGACTAAAGCCCCAGGTCTTAGAAGAATATCTATTTTGATGTAGGAGAGATCTTTTGATTTCATTACCGAGCACTATCGCTCTCTTTACTCGGACTCAGGTATCCCCTCGTGTTAGATCAAGCGGTCCACTACGGTAGCCACAACGAATTGAAAAACATTACAGGCCTCTGTCAGTTTACAAACACGCAAGTTTCCGAACGATGTTTTCCTTCACCGGCTAAATTAATGTATGATATAGAAGTACGAGTAGGTATGTTCGCTTGTTTTTTTCCTGGTGTTGCTAGAGTCTCTCGGGGCGACCCTTGGAGTCTGTCCCGGCTGTCACCTCGCCGACAAGTGGGTCAATGTTGGCCGAGGACCTTGCCGGCTGCCGGCTACACGCTTGAGTCTACACACAGACACTTATCTATTTGGGTTAGGTTGCTTCTGCTTCATACTTGTTTCCAAGCGAATTTAAGTATGAAGGAAGTATGTTCATAAAAATATTTATCTAAGAAAAAGTATGGAGATTTGGACACTATGACCAAACGTTGTATAGGTAAAATTTTACCACAACACATCTCCCAATAGTGATAGGACAGACGTAGGTGCGGCGAAAGTTAGTGCGTAGTTAAATCTCTATCTGAATCGATTCATTGTTTTTTTTAATTAGGTATAGCTGTCAATTAACGATACCCTTATATTGTTTGAATACTAGACCGTAGATAGACAGTCTTCGAAGATAAGAAAAAAATTGAAAACAGACTATATCAAAATAAATTGGTGTTTCGTTTGTGTGTAAATCTTTTACATACACGACTGATAAAATCTGAAGGTCGATTCTGCGAATTGAATCCCTCAATTAATACAGTTATAATCTAGTCCCGATACGATGAAACTTGAAAATAGTATTCTTATTAACGGCAAATCAACGTCAAACCCGATTTATAACACGTATTTTACTAATTTATAATACTATTTAATAATTAATTTATAATTTACTAAAAGCAAAATAAAAGTGAATGAATCTGTCTAACAATTGGTTGCACCACTTGTATTACAGATTAGATCTACATAATTTTAAACATATGATGAACTATGCCGGAGCTTAGGTAAGAGTGCGCTAGTTAACGGCTCGAACTCATTGCGGTGCGCGGGAAAATGCTTGTTAATTCACCTAACATCGGGGAAAAAGGGTATACTCATAAAATAGTAATCTATACTTATAAGAGAAGCTATAGTGCACATATTTATACTACTTTGAAAAGTATTTTAGAAAAGGCGTCCTCAAATTACGCATATCGACACTCAGCTGTTGGTGTTTTATGAAAAAACAATATAATATTTTTGTCAGAACTAAAGTTATCTCAATGAGGGTTTTTGATATTTTTTCTGCCGTTAGGTTAGGTTAGGTTAGCAGACCCAACTCACACAAAGCGCACCTGGTGACGTAAGTGGTATCAAAAACGGTAAATAAGAATTTTCGATTCTTTTTCTGTCACCAGGCGGCGGTTGGTTGGCGACGGTCCTTGTCCTGTCAAAAAGCTGTCAGATGTCACGAATTTGAAAACCCTCATTGCTGAATAATTAAACTGTGCCGGTATGTGCTTGCTTTTTTATTTACATTCTTCGTTTGTTTTGTATTTACGGTCAAAGTTGCGTTAAAAGTCCGATGTATTATCTTCTAAACTAAATTAAATTTTAGAAATATAAACTACCTATATAAGTGTAATAAAATCAATATTACGTTAAAATTTGAGTCTACAATGTTTGACTTTAGAGTAAATCACCAACAGCGTTTGTATGGAGAAATTATTTTTAAACAAAAAATTAAACCTTCTTCTAAAGTAAAAATACACAAAAAAGTATGAAATAAATCTTTTTATTAAAAATCGGATAAAATTTTATCTATTTCTCTACTCGATCTTCTTAATTTTGAAGTCGGTACCAGCCCAAACAATATCCTACAATATTTTATAGAACTCACGTTCAAATTTGCTTGTACCGACTTCAAAATTAGGAAGATCGAGTAGAGAAATAGTTACAATTTTAGCCGAATTTAAAAGGGGAATTATTTAGAAAATAAGATTTATTTCGTATTTTTACTTCGGGAAGTCAGTTTTTTTTTTTTTAATAATATTTTTATCCCTTTTTAGTGATATTTGTTAAATTATTATTATTAATACATTTCAAGAACATTTAAAATAAACGTATTAATAAATAATATATTATAATTGAATACGCGCCAAGCTTCCATTAGGTATTGTAAATAAGACGATGATGATGATTACTGTAAGTTACATAGTGGCATATGCTTGCAGTTTTTTAAACAATGCCGAAATTTCCAAACGCGTATCTTTAAAGACTGAGGAGTTCTGTTCAGTGTTTTTGGATCCAGGGTATACCTTGCAAAATCTTATTTTTTGGTAGCATATGCTATTGTTACTTCAGATAAAGTCAAAATCATTATATATGTCCATATAAATTTCGAGGAGTTTCCTCGATTCCTCATGGATCCCATCATCAGGTCACAACTTTAATATCAAAAGGACCAATTTGGAATTATACCATATACATTAAAAAAAATTGAATTAAAGTTGTAACCTTTCCTGTTTAGAATCAAAAGGCACAAATCAATGTTTTATATAAACACAATCTATTATTGTTACAAGTGAATAAACATCACGTTTTAACAAAATATCTCAATCGGCCGAAAGTATTGCAAATAATACAAACTCGTATATTGTTATAAGTAATTGTGCTATCTTTTTAATTAGATACGTAATTTATTTTAACGTTGCATAAGTCTGTTGATTAATTGAGGCAGGTCATCGGAATCGCATCCGAGTCATATTTTTACCCGACTATGGCGAACACGGAATATAAAAGTAGTAATATAAAGGCAATGCGGTTCCGCCTAGTGCGGTCCGCACTTAATTTACCTACTATACGAGGAAGGTCTCGTAATTAGCATTCCTGGTTTTCAGTGTCTTCATTACGACATGATACTGTATCATCTCCGAGAAAATTGTGCAGGACCCAAGTAGCAAGAATCACATTATCTACGTGATCCAGACTGAGGCAGATGTTGCGATAGTAGATTCTGAATTTTTGGCACAATATGCCGAATGCGTTTTCTGAAACTCTTCGGGGCCTGCTATGCCTCTTATTATATATTCTGCATTGGTCATCCAATTGTGCAGCAGGATACGGTCTCATCAAGTACGTTTTTATGCTTTTGGCTCCAGTATATTTAATGTATTTGCTTCCAATCTTGCTGCTAATTTTGATCGCGAATAGATGCCTACGTCGCTGTTCGTTCCTACGAGGACGGCACTGAAAATTTCGGGAATCAAGGAAGTGACACAACATTACTATTTAAAAATGTATTTATTGCTTTTCGAAGTATTCTCCGCGAAATTTGACGCATTTTTCCATACGATGGAACCAATCATTGAAGCAACCATTCCATTCGGAAGTTGGGGTCTCCAAAATGGCCGTTTTATAGGCGTCCACAGCTTCTTCAGGTGATGAAAATCTCTGACCACGCAATTTATTCTTTATTTTAGGGAAAGTATAGAAATCATAAGGGCTTAGGTCGGGGCTGTACGGCGGATGGTCTAATAATTCTATGATTTCTTGCTCTAAAAACTCTTTTGTTCTGTGCGCGGTGTGAGAACTCGCATTGTCGTGATGGAGGATGATGCGGCGGTTGCAGTTCTCTTTACGGAGTTCAGAAACGACCTGTGGCAAACAAATGTTAGCATACCATTCTGCATTAACCGTTCTTTGTCCCTCAAGAGGAATAGTCGCAACATGGCCGGTTTTGGAGACAAACGTGGCCACCATTTTTTTTGCAACACTCCGTGAACGAACAATTTTTGTTGGCTTTAACTCATTTTCGAACACCCAAACTCATGACTGGTTTTTTGTTTCGGGTTCGTACGAGTATATCCAGGATTCGTCACCTGATACGATGTTGTATACAGCATTTGAGGATCCTGCGTGGAATCTTTCGAGAGTTCTGACGCACCAAGTAACGCGGCTCGCGTTACTTGGACACAGAGCAAATACGGTATCCATCGGGAAAACAACTTTTTTACACCTAATTGTTCATGCAAGATTATTTGTATTTGACTCATGCCAATGTCTAAAGTTGCCTGAATTTCGCGGTATGTCACATGTCGATCTTCCTCAATCAGCTTACGCACAGCATCAACGTTTTCTTGGGTGACTGCAGTTTTTGGACGACCTTGACGGGGATCATCACTGAGCTTGACACGTCCACGTTGAAATTCAGCAAACCAGCGATAAATTGTGGTTTTGGATGAGGCTTCATCACCAAATGCAGAAATCATCCGGTCAACACACTGTTTTTGTGTTAAACCACTTCGAAAGTCATAATAAATCATCGTTCTAGAATTTCCTCGAGTCAATTCCATTTTCTCAACGAGACCTTTTGACAAGTTTGACAAGACCTTGTGACAAGACTGAGAATCTTTTTTTAAATAAATAAACGGTATTCGATTTTTAAAACCAAGGAGTAAAACTCCTTGGTTTCAAAATTCAAAAGATTTTAATATGACAGGAACAGTGGAAATATTCCATTCCCGATACTTTTAGTGCAGCCCTCGTAGATCACCGACATTTACACACACACACATATACATATATAAGTAAATTGGGAAGGTGAAAAAGCTTGAAAGGTGAGTACCTAATAAATTGAGTGCAACTAACCGACAAACGCGCTGCTACGTTACATTACTCAACTGTGATGAAAAGTGGATCCTGTACGATAATCGGAAACGCTCATCGCAATGGCTGGACCCTGGCGAACCAGCCAAAGCCAGCCCTAAGCAAAAATTGACTCAAAAAAAGTTACTTGTGAGCGTTTGGTAGACTAGTGCCGGTGTCGTTCACTACTAAAAAACACTCCTTAAATCTGGCCATACGATTACGGCAGATGTCTATTGATAGCAACTGCAAATCATGATGGAAAAGCTAGCTGCTAAACAACCGGGGTTGGTAATTCGCTTTAGGCCACTGCTGCTTCAGGACAACGCTAGACCACATACTGCACAACAGACGACTACCAAATTAGAGGAGCTTCAATTGGAATGTCTAATACATCCACCGTACTCCCCGTACACCGTACCTTGCTCCAACAACCATTTTTTTTTCGAAATTTGGATAACTTCTTGCAATGGAAAAAATCAACTCCGATGGGGCAGTTCAAAGCTCCTTCAAAGATTTTATTGATTCCTGTCCGACATGGTAAAAGTGCATAGATAGCAATGTTTATAATTCTTTGATTAAATAACTAAACTGGCGGACACATAAACTGAATCATAGTGCTACACATTCAATCAAATTTTATTACGAAATATGCAAACTTTTTACATTTTTTGGTATTGGAAAATAAAGGCTGGTTTATAAGCACAAAAACATAATATGGCACTGTCACAAAAGAAAGAAAATATTCTATATAGAAGAAATATTGTAAATTTACTAAAGATTTACTCGTTGATACGTTAATGTTGTGATTGATGGTTATTTTTTATTGTTTTGTTACATGTTGAATTGTCGTTACTAATTGTTAAATTGCTAGTCTGTTTTCATTTTAAACACGTTTTTCTCTTACGAATATGGACGTATCGTCCGAAAAAGCCGCACAGATTGTTGCTCTAGTGCAGCAAGGCCTAGACCAACGAACAATTGCTGCAGATTTAAATGTAAACCAGTATACGGTTTCCCGAGCTTACAGAAGGTTCATGGAGACAGGTTCATTCAAAAGAAGACGTGGAACCGGCAGAACTCGGGTGACAACGTCTCGTGACGACAGGTTTATTGTGACAACTTCCTTAGGAAATCGGTTTTTAACCTCTATAAGCATTAAAAATGAGCTCCACCAAGTACGTGACGTAGCAGTTAGTGCACGAACCATTAGAAAAAGCCTAAAAGAGCGTGATATCATACCTTTCAGACCCGCAAATGGACCAAAATTGTCTGCAGCTCACAGGCAAGCTCGACTAAGATTTGCTCGTGAACACTTAAATTGGACTGAAGAGCAATGGGCTTCCGTATTATTCACTGATGAGTGTAGGACTTGGTTTATACGGTGCTAATGACGGTAGTCTACCGTAGACGAGGAGAGAGATATGCTCAAAATTGCATTGTGGAGAGGGTTCCATTTGGAGGCGAGTCTTGTATGGTTTGGGGCCGCATATCGATGGATGCTTGAACTGAACTTATGTTTATTGACGCAGACACACATGGCCGTGTTAACCGTGGTTTAACATCACATCGCTATATAACTTAGATATTGGACCCACATGTGGTACCTTTTAGCGGATTTATAGGCGAAAACTTCATTCTGATGCAGGATAATCCGCACGCAGCGAGACAAGTTGAGCAATACTTTACTCAGGTTGAGATTCGTTCCATGGATTGGCCAGTACGTAGCCCGGACCTCAATCCGATAGAACACGTGTGGGACAACTTAAAAAAAGCTGTATTTACAAGAAATCCGGTCCCAACAACGGTTGCGGAGCTCAGAGTTGCATTGTCACAAGAATAGGACAATACTCCGCAAGATCCTTTAAAAACTCTGATCAGGTCGATGCGAAGCCGACTTGAATCAGTTATTTGAGCAAGAGATTTTGATAATACACCTTATTAAAAACAAAAAAACTTTTACTTTTCTTAGTATTGTAAAATTTTCATAATAAAGCCGTTTTGGTTCTATACACTGTATCATTCCAAAAAGCTCCAAAAGGAGTAATTTGATTCTTTTAGTGAGAAAAGTTGACATATACACAAATAGATTGATTTTTTTATCAGATTAAGAACCAGTCTTATCATTATCATTGAAATAAATCAAAATAAGATAGATAAATATCGCCATCTTGGAAATTCAAAATAGATTACTTTTTTGTAAGGGGCTTATTACAAGCTCTTAATTCCAGCCAGTTTCCGTTATGAAACAAACTGGCTTGCATTTTCGTATTATGACACACCAGCCAGTCAGCAGTCACGTGACACTTGCCTTGTTTTACGTCAAAATTGTCTTTACAAAGCCGTTCAAAAAGTTTACGGCACACTTCAGCTTAGCTTTTATTGCTTAGTTTATATTATAGTGTATTCTTTTAATATTTTAAGTAATGTAAGAGGCAAAGGGTCGACAAATATTATTATGAAAAATACTACTGAAAATAGAAATGTAGGTCAAACTCTGCTTTCTCATATTAGTCATCTAAAGTGTAACATGTTACATGAGAAGTAATTTCATGTGAAACATCAAATTACGAATATCAGACGTCTGGGCGAGAACACATCAGCTAACCAATGTCACATGATGTACAAAAGATGTCTGGCGGATCTTGGAAGAAGAAAAGATTATACATGGATGGAAAGGAACATTAAACTTGACAATTTTGTAATAATAATGTTGTCAAAATTCAAGACGTACGAATTTCGACTTTATTGCAATGTAAATAAGAGACATCTTAATTGATAGCAATAATTGTCATTTGTATACGGAAAGCTTCAACGAAAATAACCTAGAAAATTTGGCATGCGACAAATGATTAGACATCTCTTTCTTCCCCATTAGCATGGCATGTCGTAAGGAGAATAAGAAACAAAAACTTAAAGGATATTGTATACCTCCTCCTCCTCCTGCTAATAGTACCCGGCTATGCTATTTATAGTTATGAGAGCGTTTTCACATTAGGCGATCGGCGATAACGATATCCGATATCGCGCCGATGATTCATGTAATGACAACGACTAAATATAATAATATGTTTCATCTCCTGTAGTGTAGATTTTTCTCTATATAGATATATAGAGAAGAAACATATACTTAGCGTTCCTTACCCCACATGCTAATACTTATTATCGGTGCAATAAAGTGCAAATTCCAACGTCGTAAAAAAGGGTAGCAAAAGGTCACAAACGTCGAGACAACCATAGAAAAAAACGAAAAGACATGGATTTGCTTTCTATTTCAATCTTATGGGTTTTCCATTTATGTTTTGTGAGAACTACCAACGGTTTCGATTTTAGTGCTCCTTCCATATTTATTTTTCTTCCTAGTGTTTCATAACGAAACATACATCTATCTTTTTCATTACATGACATATCGGATATCTTTAAAACATGGTTAAAACCTGTGATTAAAACGCTCTTAATCTGAGTGGCGAACGATTGCTATTCATTTTTGACTAAAGAGGACAGTCGGTTAGCTATTGCTAATTAAATTCGTAATGACGATCCCAATAAAAGATTATAATTATATAGGTAAGAACGTTTTAGCCTATAGCTAAATCAAAGTTTAATGGCTACATTACATTGTAGCGTTTACATGTGGTATACACGCGCCGTCGGGTCAGAACAGACATAAAATTATAAATACAAACAATAATCGCGCGACTCTTATCAAATACACATAATAGAATATAAAAACATTGATACATTACTACATTATAATATTTATTTATTAAATTTTTCTTAAGCCGTGTACACTAATCAGGGAGATTAAATTGCATAAATATCTCATCAGAAATACAAAAAAAAATCAAAAATTTTGTCATAGAAGAGTATGTTCAAAGAATGGAGAGGCCTACAGATAGTGTATGGTGTATACCTATTAAATAGGTATTGTCCAACAGCAATTCTTGTTGAAACGCAACCAGTGTAATTGATGTCGGTTAAAATTTTTTAAAACCACTCTTTCGTTCTAAAATCGTTGAAGGTTGAAGTAGCCACGACTAGTTCTCACTAGCTATTATTAAATATAAAATTATCTAGGGTATAATATTAAGTACGACGTTTACGGATAGTGTAGCCGCACTATTAGATCTATAAACGTATGATGTATTGCTGCCTTGCTTAAAATACCTAATGTTCTAGCAACGTATGGCAGTGCAATGTTATTTCAATCCTAGTTAACTTTAAAAAAGTGAATGACATTTTTAATTGCATGCGTTCGCCACGTGTCCCGTTGTCGAGTTAAAAAAATGATGCAATCGCAGGCAGTATAGAGTCATCTAGGTGGACCGGTGGAGACAGTTAAACGGTGATCATGAGGCATAATTATTGTTAAACAAAAAATGAAAACCGGCTACCAAAGTAAAAATGCAAAGTAAAAATGTAAAAATGCATGCATGTATGAAATAATTCTTATTTTCTAAATACATAATTCCCCTTTTAAATTCGGCTAAAATTGTAACTATTTCTCTACTCAATCTTCATAATTTTGAAGTCTGTACCAGCTGAAACAATATCCTGATAAAACAATATTTTATAGAAATCTCGTTCAAGTTGGCTAGTACCGACTTCAAAATTAAGAAGTAAGAGTAGAGAGTTTCTCTAGTGTTCAAATTTTATCCAAATTTAAAAGCATAATTATTTAGAAAATAAGAATTATTTCAAGCTTTTTTGTGCATTTTTACTTTGGAAGTCGGTTTTAATTTTTTGTTTCAAAATATTATTCCCTTTTTTTGTCATATTTATTATATTAGTATTAACACATTTAAAAAATGTTTAAAATAACTTTTCGAATGCATAATTGTATACGCGCCAAGCTTCAATTAGGTATTGTATATAAGTTGGTGTATCGTGTGATATCGTACGCCAACACCAGACAACGATGATGATTACTGTAAGTTGCATAGTGGCATATGCTTGCATTTCTTTAAACAATGCCGAAAATTTCAAACGCGTATCTTTACAGACTGATGAGTTCTGTTTAGTGCTTTTGGATCCAGGGTATACCCTTGGCACAAAATCTTACTTTTTGGTAGCATATTATGCTTGAGTTACTTCAAAAAAGTCATATCCCTATAAATGGTTACCCTTTCCTCTTACGGAAATTATCCGGTATTCTCACTCTCGGCAAAACAAACTCAAGCGTTATTTTATGCCGGTTTCCTGAGAGGTCGTGGTATTTCCCCAAATAAGAATTACTGATCTGTGAACATAATAAACAATCAACAGTAATGATAATGATTAGATACTATAATATTATATAATTATTATTATCTATTGTAGTAGTCGGCGGATAAAATCTTTCTAAAAAGAGAAAAAATATTATTTAAAATAAAAAAAATTAAAACCGACTTCCAAAGTGAAAATGCACAAAAAAGTATAAAATAAAACTTATTTTCTAAATAATTCCCATTTTAAATTCGTCGAAAATTTTAACTGTTTCTCTACTCAATCTTCATAACTTTGAAATCGGTACCAGCCGACTTGAACGTGAGTTCTATAAAATATTGTTTAAAGAAATTGATATCGTGTAAAAGTTAAAAGATTTGTCTACGCTCCTTACAGACTGAGACAAGTATGTGCCCTACCGACTGTTCTCGCGGCGTACCATGTCTACGTAGCAGCAGTACTCAGATACGGCCCGATGCTGTGGGGAAACTCCACAGAAATTAATAAGGCGCAAAAGAAATGTTTCAAAGCGATTTATGGAATACCACCCTATGAATCATGTAGACCATTTTTTTAAATACTAGGAATACTCACATTACCTAGCTTATGTTGCATATTGACAAAAGTAAGTGTCAATGTCATTTTTGACATTGACAGATGTTATGAAGTAAAGACTATCGAGTTAGTTTATTTTAGTTGGCCAAAAGGCTATAAATAGTGTAGACGTATATTATTGTGTTAGGCATTTACCTCATATGTAATACGTAGTCAGTGTTAAGCACCAATAAAGGAGAATATAAGAATTGTTGCTGTATTATTATCATCACCACTCAGGCACACATCAGGACTTACAATCAAGAGGTCGAAGCCCGCTACAGCTTATACATATTTGAGCTAGCTAGTTTTGTAAAGCTAAATTATAAACATTTCTCAGATGCACGTGATATTTACTCGCGTAGCAATAGAAAGACTGACAGATTGGTACTCGACACTATTCCAAGAATAACATTATATCAAGAACATATGTGCATTAAAGTATACAAATACCAAAAATAATAAAAGAGTTGCCCTACATTAAATTTAAAAAGGAAATTATTAAGTGGCTTAAATGTAAAACCTTTTATTCTATAAACGAACTAGCCTTTGCCCTCAGCTTCGCCCGCGTGGAAGTGTTCGTGGCAAAAAACTTCTTTAGCAAATATACCTGCTATATAGCACAGAGGAAAAATATATACTCTATAATAAATTTTCACACGTACTTTTTAATTTTAAGATATCTCTTAGATATAATCTCCAAGATAAGGATAATTAAATTGTATCCGTCTAAATATAGCTTCTGAAAATACCACATTATTTCTGAACATTTTTTTAAACTTAGAATGGGTATAGTAACCTATCCTTAAAAGTTATACATTAGACATACATATCTATGCCATCGCGGACTTTTTTGTAGACCTAAAAAGAGAAACAATACCATACATTGTTTTGTTATCTCCAACGGTATATCTCCAATAGGTTAGGCAGCGTTTTCGATAAAAGTTCCCAGACGACTTGATTTTTTCTGACACCTTCATCAATTATCTTCATAAATAAAACAATTTCCACAAAACCTTGACAAATTATTATCGACCTAAACCATCCTAAGGAACTACTCCTTCGATAAATGTAAACGGCATAAAATCCTTTCAGTAATTATTGAGATAATCGCAAACGCACAGACAGACAGACTCGGCGGGGAACTTAAGTATCCTATGTCGGTCTCCTGATTCTAAGCTACCTCCCCACCGGGTCAGCCGTTCTTGAGTTATAAATAGTGTAACTAACACGACTTTCTTTTATATATATAGATTTCTAGAAACCTAGAACTATTTGTAAGGAAACGAGAATAATGATAATATTTTTAATCGATTAATTAAGATGGCCTAGTTTAAAGAAAATAAAATTTATACAATTAACAGTAAATTATGTAATTTAAAATTAGACTTCAATTTAACAATATTTGCATGCTATTGTGTAGCTAAAAGTGTTAGACCTAAGAAATGTATCTTATATATGAACATCTATTGTACCACTTTTACAGCAAATAAATGATTGATCGATTGATTGAAAGACTATGATGAATGCCTATATCAACATAATGTCATGATGTATGGTGTGATGTATGGTGTGATGATAGTGGTGGTGATGATGATTATTTAATAGTGACATATGCTTGGAGTTATTTAAGTAATGTTGAATTTTTCAAACGTGTATCTATATAGTGAGTACTAATCAGGGAGATTAAATTGCATAAATATCTCATCAAAAATACAAAACAAAAAAATATTCCAAAATTTAGTCATAGGAGAGTATGTTTAAAGAATGGAGAGAGACCTAAAGATAACTCAATTCAATTCAATTCGTTTATTTGCTATAAAATTAGTGAATACAGTAGGTGGTAATGATCATTTTCTTAAGAACTAACACTTTTAGCTATGTATAAAATAGCATGCAAATATAGATTTAAATTATAATCATACAAAACATATTTTACGCTAACAATATTCAAATCAATTTTATACAATATAAGTCATTAATAATAGTAATAATTAAACATGTCTAGAGAATATATAATAATTATAATCATACAAAACATATTTTACGCTAACAATATTCAAATCAATTTTATACATAGGTCTTTCACAATAATAATTAATCATGTCATGATATCATCATAATACATACTTATTAAATAGCAATTCTTGTTGAAACGCAACCAGTGTAATCGATGTCGGTTTAAAATTTTCTAAAACCACTCTTCCGTTCTGAAATCGTTGAAGGTTGAAATAGCCACGACTAGTTCTTACTAGCTATTATTGCCTAGATATATCTTGCTGTCTGTTTAAAATATCCAACGGCAGAGTGATGTTCAAAGACATGAATGAAGGTAAAGTTTGATAGGTAAATCTTACTACTATTATAAATGTGAAAGTTTATGTGGATGGATGGATGGATAGATAGATGGATGTTTGCTACTCTTTCACTCAAAAGCTGCTGAACAGATTGTAATGAAATTTGGCATGGTAGTAGTTTAGGTTCTGGATTAAAACATAATTTAAACCGAAAAAGTATAGTGTTACCCGTGATAAACTGTATTTTTGCAGGCGGAGCCGCGGGCAAAAGATAGTAATTAATATTCGCACCACGCCAGCTGTCGATAGGAAAAATAAAATACTTATCTACTTACCTAATACTGAGCACGCGCTGCTCGCATTTTCTAGATAATGATTAATTAACGCTCGAAACTTGCAAATTATTATATTATTTTAATTACGGCTTATTATTTTATCATAATAAGATAAGAAAATTTCAAATTGGGATAAATTATAAAATATAGACACTCAAGTATGTGGAAATGTGGACTCGAAATGGAGAAATCTCCGTCTGTGTAAATCTTTAACTGTATCGCACTTCGGGATTCGTGTGAGGTACACGTCGTATTCAAATAATTTAATTTTTTAAGGGATTTAGTTCTGTATGAAGATTCTATTGCGAGAAATTGCTTCTCAGTATGATACAGTAACTACTCTACCAAGAGATGAAAAAGAGTTTTATACTGAAGTCGGAAAGGAATAAAAAGTTAAGTTAGTAAACTTTAAAGTTGTTTTTTAAGATGTCATCCTACATGTTACATAAGTATGCACTTGGGTCATAAGTAGGTACTGCAGGTGTTCGGGTAGCCGCAGCGGTAAGCGCTCGTCATCACACAATGTTTCTGATGCTTTGTTTCCTATACCAAAACGACATAAGAAACTAGATTTTTTAAGGAACATCAAAGCTAAACGCACAAGAAATTAGTGATGTTTATATACAAACATACAGAAAGTAAACAATTTTATACACATCACTCGTCTGTCACAAGAGGCCGATAAAAATAATGAATGCCGGCGATAACCGCCACAAATTAGTAATCACGGAGGTTCTGCCAATTAGTCCAAACCTTATCACCCCATACTACTCTGACTGAATGCTATTTATATTACTACATTATTACAAAAATTTCGTTTGTTCATTCTATAAATTATGATTAGTGGAGTGCCGTAAGATTTATACCTCCGGAATCCGGGGCTAGTGAATGAAACATCATAACTGTTTTAAGTACGAATTGTGCTTTTAGCACATATAAAATCGCCAATTATTTAAATACTTTTTCTTAGATTACAATAAAGAAGAATTTTCAAGACATAGCCATCTAACTTATTGAGAAATTAAGTTTAAGTTATATTTCCAAGTGCAAAAATTTTCAGTGTTCAGAATACGCCATTATTATTTCAAATTTTATATTAAGATTTACTACTTAAATAATCGTATCCTACTCCAAATTCTACATACAAATATAAAAATTATGATTTTTCAAAAACCAATTTCCAGATCCTCTTCAGCCAAAATTTACAAAAAAGGTCGTGCTTAGGATCATTTTTCTGCTCTTATGTAGCTTATTTTGTTTGTTTAAAAATGCCCAAAGATAGCGGATATAAACCTTAAAATATGCTTAAAAATAATCCAACAATATTAAAATTTGATCTGGAAAAAACATAAAAAGTCTCCTCAAAATTTTCACATGTATTGCTATTAGATAATATGCATAAAACCATAGAGAAATAATATTACTTAATGTGTAGCAATAAGAAGGCACTGTTAAACTCTGAAACTTTTCTCTAGAACTGTATTGAATTGTTCTCTTATCTGTCATCGTTTCTCAAAAACCATTTCGATCGCTCCTCCTTTTTTTTCAATTTATTTTGCAAATCTAACCACCGCGGAAAAGACTTATCATTTTTCGGGTTAGTATTATATATAGTCTATCACACTCATAAATAATGTGTTTTCTTTTGTTTTGTAATAGTTTTTCTTATTTATCTTCCATGTGCAGACAGCGATCAGTTACAGATTTATTATATGTATAGATATACAGCCGAACGTATAACCGCCTCCTTTTTTTGGAAGTCGGTTAAAAAACGTTGGCAGCATTCGGTGTAGAACAAGTAAGAAAGGCCTTTATTTTTCGTTTAATGAGAGTTGATATAAAACCAAAACTCAAGATAGGCTATGGAGTTTTGCCGGGGAGTTCAATGGGTGACGTGAAATTTGTATACTCATAAATTCGTGTTATCTCGGTTCTTTATGTTTAATATTGGTAGAATATTAACCATTAAAATTCGTTAACGTGCACAAGTATGGGCAAGTGGTACAACTTCTAAAAACGTGCTATTTTGTGTTTCCGCCAAAACTCCCTAGGAACTTTCAGTAAAGCTTCTACCACTTTACTGAATCGACCGACATGACTCATGGACTGTACTGACTATATATTTGGACTTTGACTAGACTTTAGACTTGACGATATAGGAATACGGTAAATTTAAACGAAAGTTCTATTTCCCGCCTTTTTAACTTGACACTGGAAAATAGTTATAAACCGATATATATAAATAAATAAAAAAGATAGGCTATGACGTACATTTGACAGAACAAAACTTCATACATTATAAAGTTACGCCATCTTGTTTTCACCATACTTCAAATATCAGCCATCTTGTTTTCACAATTACATCTAATTTCAAAATGGTCCCAAAAATCTCAAAAGCCATTTAACTGGCTACACTTTTTCCTTCAACATGGCCCGTCTATAATATATACGTCTATGTATAAAAACACATTTAATAATGGAACTAATTTAGAAGAACTGTTTTTTTATAAATTTCAGAATACTTCCCCATGGCCCTACGCTACGCGCTACGGATGGGCTGTACAGGCTACGACCGCGACGCTACGAATCTCTATAGTAAAATGTCAATTCATTTTAACACGTTAACAGTGTAGCTCCAAATCACTGGTAGATCCCCTCACGTGCAAACAGGTTTTTTAAAATAAGTTAGGAAAAGTGTATATTATGACATATTATTTAACACAAAATCATATTTAGCCCCTAAAATTGGTTTTATTTTAATTTTTTTGAAAGACCCACATATGGTGCACACACGTACGAACTATATTTTCATCTACCCACATGTGGTGCACTCACGTATGAATTGTGAATTGTAATTATTCCACGTTAATTATTATTGTTTCTTTTTATATTGACAGTGACTTTGACAAATAGATGTAAAAAATCTAATCTAATTGTCAAATTAATTTATCAACAGCTATTTTACGATATAATTAGTATCAACATCAATCAAGTCGTGCACAATATCTACTTTGGTTTGGTGACTGGTGTTTCTTCGGCTTTATTCAAAATGAACCGCCGTTCAAAACCCTTGAATTGTTATGGCAGATTTTACAAAATAGTGACGATGAAGATGATCTCGTGGATCAATTGGAGGAGTCAAATGTATCTGATGGTGAGTTAGCAAATGAAGATGCCGAAACAGTAGATAAGATTGCAGAATACATTTTTCATGATTCAGAAGATCCCCTGCTTACCTTCTGGTTCAAATTCCGGTCCAATTCAACAACAGCCTATCTTATCCTCATCAGAATGCCCTTCCCCTACATTATTTGAAGACATACCATTTATACATTCGCCATGGTTGAGGGATACGCTATCTCATCGCCTGAACAAGTTCTTACCCCTTTGCTTGTCCCTCCTGCTAACCAACCTACTAGCTTACCTGTCGATGAAGCTATACAACCTACGGCTTGCGTAATCAACTACGACGCTTGAAAGGAAGTTTTTACAGGATATGAACTAGGCAAAAGACAAAATGAACATTTCAACAACAATACTGATCTATGGACTATATTTCGTTCCATCGTAGACGACGAAATAGTACAGCTAATGGTTGATAACACAAACTTATACGCTGCACAACTACAGCAACAATCTGAACTGACGCCTAGATCTCGCCTAAAACGTTGGAAGGATGTAACACCTAATGAAATGTTGAAATTCATCGGAGTATATTTATTTACTGGTTTAGTTGAATTTCCTACAACTGAATGTTACTGGAAAGTCAGAAGGTTATATTATCACCCACTCCTTCATGAGATTTCCATGTCATATGATAGATTTTCCCTATCTTGAGAAGTTGGCACTTTGCTGACAATTCCAGTCGACACGAAGGAAGGCTGTTCAAAATACAGCCCTTGATCGATTTAGTTATAAAAAACTCCCGAATTTTTTTTACACCTGGATACATGGTTGCTGTAGATGAATCTATGGTACCGTTCAGGGAAGGTTGAACATACGCAATTATAAACCCCAAAAAAAGAACAAATACGGTGTGAAGATATATAAATTGTGCACGGATACGGGTTACACCTGGAGTTATAAAATCCACTCAGGTGAAGATACAAGTATTGAGGGTTTGGACAAACCAGGTTCGGTAGTTGTTAATTTGGCAAGAGACTTATTAATGGAAGGTAGACTATTAGTAACTGACAACTCTTAGCAGCGTTTCTCTTGCAAAATACCTAAAAGATAATAAGACAGATTTTTGCGGAACAGTTCGCAAGAATAGGCGTAATCTCCCCGTCGATGTGGTCAATGCACGCCTGAAGAAAGGAGAAATTGCTGCGAAACAAAATAGTTTTTTAACAGTTTTAAAATGGAAAGATCAGCGAGACGTTTTGGTCATGTCTACGTGTCATGACCATCAGATGGAGATATCAAGTGGTTATCGGCCTATTTTAAAACCAAAAATGATACTAGAATATAACCGTGGTAAAAAGGGTATTGACTTAGCCGATCAACTTGCAAGTTACAATTCCCCCGTGCGAAAAACTTGTTTCTGGTACAAGAAAATAGCAGCCGATTTAATGGAAATCGCTGTCATAAATGCAGTGCTAATCTATAAAGATCTTAATTCAAGCAAAAAAATGCCGGTATTAACAGGAAATGAAATCATTATAGAACGTCTCTTGAACATACAGGATTTAGCTCCTCAGAGAACATTATCCATATCCAGCTCCTCATCTCATTTGTCGTCATCGCAGCATCGCCTTACAAAGATCCCTAGAATTTCGGCAAAAATAGCAAGAAAACGTTGTTCTGGTTGTTATAAAAAATTGAAGGAAGAAGGAAAAACAACAGCAGAAGCTCAGAAAAAAACCAAAAAAACCGATACTGAATGTTTAAAATGTAAAAAAAGCTATTGTCTCTCATGCTATAATGCTTGTCATTAATCTTTTTATTATTTACTTACATTATAGTTGTCATTTTCATTGTAATAATAAACAAATACGATAAATTAGTTTGTTCATTTTACTCTAATACTACTGAAAAAATCTAGTAACTTTACATACTCATACCTTGGGAACCCCATGGAAATGTCCCCCGGACATTGTTCAGGTAGTTTTTCTAGTTTACTGTTCATACGTGTATGCAAAAAAACGATAAGAAACTGACACGTGTATCCTTTAAAATTGTTTTAAATTTCTATGGAGGTTAGACCCATATGTGGTGCACACACGTATGAACTCAAACTCAAAATGACCCACATATGGTGCAGACACAGGGAACGTGTTAATGAAGTTGAACAATTAAAAAGTAATTGCATTGAGATTCTAAAGTGGTACGTAGATAGAAGTAAGTAATAATCAGCTTGTTGGATTATAATATAAGCCCGCAAAAATCTTTTCCATTGAATAGAAAGATTTTAATAATTTGGTATGTGGCAAAAATGATATTTTAATCATGTTATGCAATATTTAAACATATTTCATAATAAATACGGTTTTTTGTGTCGCTAATTCGCGTCAATAAAGTAGCTTGATTGACGCGACGACCCTGATAAAGTGCGCAATATATTTATCGCAGATGTGCGGAAAAATCTATAAAAAATTAAACATTCGTTATTTTAATACCTACATACCTAGTGCATTAGTGCGTTTTTATTTTCATTAGTGCATTTTATTATGCAAATATATACCTAATGCATATTCGTCACTTTTCATAATAATACCTAATCCAAATCCGTATTCCGTCCGTATGGAATATTTGTTATTTTGAACGAATATTCCAAAAATAAGTCATTCATAATATTCATTAATCGATGCGCGATTTATTTAACCGTCATGAAGTAACATCACCATTAGTGTATTATCACTGAAATAAAATGTAATGTACGTAATGTACGTAGGTACTGAAACTTCTGAGTTCTGGCTTACGACTAGATTGTTAAGCTAATTTCCATATTTTGTCTGTCCTCTCCCAACTTAATCTCAATCACAGATAATACATAGGTAAGTATGTATTTATAAATCTATAATGAATTATAAATGTAATGTTTAATCACGAAGAAGGTTAGTGACCCGATGTCCAAACGTTTTTGAAATACCACATTTATCAAGAGTTAGGCGGTCTGCTCGATAGCAGATAACCTTTTGAGTAATTCTTACGTTTTTTGAATCACGTTTCTTTATCTCACAAATCAGCTGAAACCGATTTGCTGAAACATTGAAATGACGAAATCTGGCTTGATACTTTGTTCATACTGTATACGCCTTGTGTCTACACTTTTAAGATATTTTGTTATTACAATAAATAGGTACTACCTATTTATTGTAGTACCTATTTATTGTAGTACCTATTTATTGTAGTACCTATTTATTGTAATAACAAAGTACAAACAGGCCTACTTCGTCTAAATTTTTGAAAAAAATTAAACCAGTGTTGTAAAGATATGTTGACCTGTAAACGAGTTAAAACGAGTTAACGAGTTTAAATGAGTTACAATATTATATTTGTATATAGGCATGTTTAATACTACAGTTAATATTATCACCTTGTGCTTTTTAAAGGTTCATAATAATTTCCATAAGATATAGGTTTTTCTAGACTTTCAATAAATTTTATTCCAATTGCGTAAGTGTTTATCTATGTTCCCGCGCAAAACAATAAAGCGAAACGTCATGGGGGTATCGCGGGCTATCGCATCTGTAATAATCAAGTAATAATAGCAAGATAGTGTATAGATTGTGCTGCGCTCGGAATACGTCAACCCCAGATACAATCTCAATAACAAACTGCACGTGCGCAGACGGGGTGGAAGGGGCGAAAAATTTCACTATCTATTTTTCGCCTAAGTATGAAAGAATGAAAGATATGCCCACATACCAATGATCCTCTACCTCTACCCACGAGAGTTTTTTAGTGGTCGCGACAGAAAAAACTGCACGGTTATAGAAATCTGCGCTAATACAATAGAGCTGAAAATCGAAGTGTCAGTTGTCAAATGTCAGATTTGACAGCTGTACACGATTTTCAGCTTACCTCGTCATTTTAGGGCGAGGAAATGAGTATTTTACTTTTTATAGCAATTTTTGGGATAAAATTTTTGTTCAGGTTTTTCACAAAAGTTACTTTCCTACGTAATTCTGTTTTATCACTCAAATATTTCTTAATATAATTATATTATATAAATTTCGTTTTACGTGTAAATATATTATAAAATATATTAACCTGGATTGAAATAACGTTTGTGTATTTTTGGGATAGGTTAGGTTAGAACGGAGTAGATGGGAGGAGTAACTCACTCGTCCCTCAATATTGAATAAATATTTTCACTTAATACTAAAGAATTGCAGGAAAATTGACTGAAAGGTACAATTTTGAAGTAAAAATTTGTACATTTTCAAATGCAGTTTTCTCAAAAACTATACATCTCACCCTGGGAATGGTGGAGGGAGGTTAGGAGACCCTTCCCATCTTCCCTCCCCTCCCCTTTATTTAGGCTACCCCTATTCTAAAGCAACCCCGCCAATCAGCAGTTCTCATGGGCCATGAGAACCCGCGCTTGTTAGGTACAAGCGGTATGGACCCGCTATCGCCAGATCTACCCAGCTCAGCAGAGGTATATCAATTTACCAATAAATCAATTTGAATATCACCTTGAAGAAACAATGCTTAAAAATTTCGTAAGTAGGTATATTATAAGTCCACTAGTACTTAATATAATAACCTAACCTAACCAAGACCATGTCAGGACTTGTCTATGGAGGGTTCCGTAACTATAAACGCGTAATAGGTTTTTTTTTTAATTACTCCTTTTAAAAGTTACTGTCCGACCTCGTTCACAATAATTTTCCTAAACAGTATTTAGAATGATCTATCAGTATAGAAAATTGCAAGTTTCTAAGTCTCATAGTTCAGAAATGCCAGGGGAGGGACCAACTTATAAACCACTTTGGAGGCTGATTACTCGACAATGGTTAACTTTGTAAAAAAGTTATGAATGAAACCTTTATTGTAAAAGGTTGACATGTTAGCCCGCAGATTTGCGCGGTCTAGTGCGGAAGTAAAAATAACTCTTCAAAGCTTTTTGCCAAACTACACGTACACATGCAATCTGTGGGTAAACTATACGCAGCGGGCTTACAACGCTCTCCGAGTCCAATGTAACAATGCACTAAGATTGATGTTGGGGCTCCCGCGATTCTGCAGCTCATCACATAATATGTTTGCGCAAACTCATACTGATGGCTTTCAAGCCGTCATACGAAAGCGAGTTGCTTTATTGATGAGCCGAGTTCGCACGAGCACCAACACCATTCTTAGAGTTATAAGTGATAAATTTGAGTGTCCCATTTTGCGCCATTGGATACATATACATGCGCATGTGTGTAGTGTCGCAAACAGGCCCAATAGATAAATTTTTTAATTAAATTGAGTTGCTGTATTTATTGTTTCGCCTACTAACATCGTTTTTTTTTCTAAGCTTAATAATATATAACTACTAACAAAATGTGGACTCAGTCTGAAATAAATACTTTATTATTATTATTATTAAAAAAGACCTATTCAACGATACTCCATACGATGAGGTTGAATGAAAAAATATTTTTCATCCCCACTTCACATGTATGGAGAGTCACCCCTAAAATATAAAATTATTATTATTTTATGGGTTCCAAAACCGAGATCTATAACACTTTATATAACTATACACAATTATATCAATTCATATTCATAATAATTACAGAAGCTAGTAGAGCGGACAGACAGACAGACGGATGGACGGACAGAGCGAAACTATAACGTTTGTGTGCTAAAGCTATTTTATATTATAGGGTCAATTATTTATTGACGATCGCACACCATGGAAATCCTTCAAGGCTACTTCTATGTACCATTGTACTCCTCTTATGTTATTTTAGTCATAACATTGTTATATACCTTTTTTATTCTAAAAGAACAATTTTCTATGTTTTTTGTATAAGATGGCCCCGCGCGAGTTTCTTACGTCGGTTCTTCTCGCCGGGCTAGTTCCCGACCCGGCGCGGTGGTAGGCATCACGTATACCGACGTTCAGAAAGTGTATAATAATACCAACTATGAATTAAAAAAAATGACTTTGACTTGACTATAATTCTAATAAATAGTAATATATAATCTATAAAATATATAATAAATAAAAATAATATTATATAAGTAAATAATTACTATAATAATAAACTATAATACTAAAAATGATATGACGGTACCCTAAAAACGGCTACTAGTAAATGTTACTATCATTATTAAGCCTTCAGTTTACAATTGTACATTTTTTGATACCCTACATCGACTTATCTGTATCGTATGTCGTTCGCGCGTGTCATATTAAAATATAAAAATGTTATCGTCTTAACCTCTGAGATATTGTATACGTACCAGAAAATAATTTTCCATCAGATAGTGCACAGCAGTTTAAACATTGACGCAAGAAGGGTAGATATTACGCTGCCTACCGCGACAAAAATAGTTTATGCTATTATTACCACGCTTGATATTATTTGTACAAGCTTACACCAAACAAATATCATTACGAACGTAGAAAATTATAATTTCATTCAAACTTAAGACGATTTAAATATGAATATAGGATAATATCGCTGAGTACTGAAGACTCCGTCAATACAATTAATAAGACTTATATTCGATAATAATATAACAGAACTTTATATTATAACCTGACATAAATAAAGTCACCATTCGCCGATACTTGAAATATCATTCTGATCGAACGATATTATGTAGATTGTATCTTTTGTTTAACAATCTTGCAATGTAGTGCTTTAACTTTTAAATCTTGTAGGTGCAACTTGTATTCCCTTTAAAATTCAATTTTTGGAATGTTATTAGGGATTAAATTAAGAAAATCACAAATATATCCTTAGTAAAATTTATTGCAGACACTTACAATTGTTCAGTTCATTGACCCCGCCGAACTGACTGGTGTACGACCCACACACTAGACCTAACCGAATATTTACAACACTATATAAAATAAATAACCAATTCTCTAAAACTATTACCCGGCGACACCCAGTAAGATATACGCCGAGGTACCCAAGTCACTGAGTGTCGCCGCGCAGCTCGGGTATTAAAAAACAAAAGTTTGTTGTGTTTAAAGTACGAGATCATTATTTAAAGTTTAAAATACAAAATAAATATACAAAACCGTATGAACACAGCTGGTGTGATTCATTTGCTGTAAAACCTAAATGTGATTTATATGCGTACAATAATCGTCTCTTAAGACACATATTATGATACACTGGACAGTGGCAGTGACATCGCGATTCACAATAATCCAGCTAACTTTTATACACTGAGTGACTATTAGATGAAAATAATTTGTCAAATTTTCAGAAAATAAACTCTTTAACCTAAGGTTCGGCGCATACGGGCTACCGACGAATTTTATTTGTGTAGCGACAGCGACCGGTCGCAATAATCGGCAGGCGTATGATATAGGCGGTAATCCGTTTGCGTCGAACCTTATTACAGATTTTTCATTTCTTTAGATTTTGTGTCTATCTAAATAAGACCTTCAATAACTGCCAAATCATCTCTTAAACCGACCGACCCTTGTAATGAGGAGTACAACAGATAGCTCAAATTCAGACAACCTTTTTATAAAACATTTTAGTGTACGCAGTTTCACTTGTGACAAAAAACACGAAAAGGAACAAAAACGAAAACAACATTACATGGAAGACAAATTTTCAATTTTATGCATTCTACTAAATTTGTCCTATCGAATTATGATCTAATCACTTGTGCTGTGTGCGAGTTTTTGTCACTACTCACCGTGAAAAAGTTAAGTACAATTTGTATGGCATCGAAACAGCGCCCCTAGTGGCAAACAATGGTAACTAATTCGATGCCATACAAATTGTAGCTCTTTCACGGCGAGTAGTGACAGAAACTCGCACTCCGCACAAATAACAAATGCCTCTTTACACCGACTCCTGCACGCGTCTTATTCAACATATTCAACATTAATTTTATTTCGAAATTTTACTTTAATTTTTAGAATTCGCAGGAGGATGTTGCAAGGGTACCAAATGAGAATACTACATGCAATCATTGTAACATGTTTTGAAAGCACAGGTGGGATGTAGTTTAAATTTTGTTTTAAATAAAAATATTTATTTTTAAAAAGATCTAGATATTTGGAATTTGACATGACTAATAGTTCATATTTTTTTAAATTTATCTGTACATGTATTTAATTTCGTTTAAAAATAATCAAAGAGTAGCTGTACAGAGTAAGATTTTCTCCCAGACGGTGTCAAAATTTTAAACATAACTATAAACTGAAAAACTTGTAGGGATAATGTAAGTCATACAAATAATCCGGTAATCAATTACTGACCAAAAATGTAAACAAACAAAAGTCAACTTTTATTGTCATTTATCCAAAGGCTCGGGCCAAAATGCCAACCGCTGACCGCTGTCGGTGTATCTCGCACATTCGTGCGACACATTTTTTGATGAGACGCCGATTCCAGCCGCACGATAGGCCGCCACGACAATTTAAAATGTATGAAAATTATGTCGCACTCGACGGCCGGTCGCTCGATTGCACCGACTCTGAATAATTAACATCGGCTGTCCAAATTTTGCTTTAATTTTCTGTTTACATTTTTGATATTTTATCAATGATGAAACAAAGAAATTGTACACATTGCATCTATGGCAACAAAATCAATTATTCTAAATAACTCTAGGAATATACCTACTTAATGATAAAATATTTAATATAAAAACCAAAAAACTTTAAAGAAATTGTAATTTGTGTTTAAACAACTTGTGAAATAATTGTACTGTCGAAGAATATACAAAGTATTGTAGACGTTTGTAATTTACAACAGTAGTGATTATATGGTACTAAAAAACAAAACAGTAGAATCAAAATCAAATCAGAAAAAACAACAATCTGAAAAGTATATAAATTAAATATTTGTTAGTAGACACTCAATCAAAAATATAATTTGACAACTTAAATTTGATTGTTGTAAAACTCGCAGCGAATGTTAGGCAGAATATAAATGTTCATAGAACAAAATTAGTAGGTCCTTTGGGTAAATATAATATTTACAAATGACAGTAATTCACTATTTGAGGTTTGTTTCATTGTTAAAGCTATTGATGCTTTCAATATCTTAACCCACTCAGACTTAAACCATAAAGTTACAATAACATACAAATAAATTGAACTAATTATAATTAAGTGAAAAATAACTATCACGTTACAAATAAATAAAATATTAATCTAATAATTATTAATACAAAGTTTATGCAAATTTTGCATCAAAGGATGAACAGAGGTCGATGCTTTTAAGTAATATTTTATCATAAGCCATGTCCTTCACAATTGACTAACCATCCGGTGTGTCCAGCACATAAAAAAGTGTTTTCACCACGTTCCCACAAGTGCAAGAGATGATTTCGGATTGTCTCAACATATAAGAGTTAAACATAGTTCAACAAGCATGTAAGTATGTAGGCAACCAGTTAGTCATAAAAAAATATATCTAGCAAAAACTTAATGCCCAAGTGAATTGTCTAACTAATTAAAACTAGCATTAGTAAGTTAAGTAGGTACACACTATATTTGCTATGGATCCGTACACATACCATGTCAATGTATTCAAGAAAAAAACGATTTAGGCGGATACACTTCAAAATTATGAACATTTCCTATATTTATCAATGCACAGGCAGGGAACTTCGTACTAATTATGTTCTTGACTAAAATATTAGTTGTATTTGAACAACATAATATATTTTTGACTATTGCAGAAGTCAAAAAGTTAAGAGGCTCGCATTTGGGGGAATTATGTAGATGTCAATCATCTTGTCAATGAATAAAAAATAAACTGACTATTTATTTTCACACCTCGCATATGTATCACTTAAAATAGATCCTTTTTTTTCAATTACATAGCAGTTGTTTTACTCTACAAAATGCCCTCCTCCAATTTACAAACACATTTGGTCCTGTATGTACACAAACAAATTTATCTATATAATATTTACAGTGGCAGCTTGCAATAGTTACCAAACTAGTATTACATCATGTCCCTATAAAATGTTTGTACACAATTTAAGATATGTAGAGTTTATAATAATTTTACTATATTTTACAATGGAATCTGAAAAGTCTATCTAGTATTTTAAAATTATGCAATTGCTTATATTTTTATATACTAATTATTTACATGTGTTATCCTCAAACTTCTAAATTCAAATATCGACAAGGATGAAATATTTTATAGCAGCATTCAACCTTATCAGCGCTCCATCGATTAATAGTAGGAGGCTCGATAAACATGAGTGAAGATTTTTGTACCTGGGTGTGACGCGAGCCCCGCCTTACGCCTCCGTCGCGATCGGTTCCCTGGCGTGATGGATCTTAACGTGCTTGTTGTGGTTGGACTTGTTGCTGGACGTCTTCCCGCAGATGTTGCAGGAGAAGGGGCGCGAGTTGCTGTGCACCTTCATGTGCTCGGACAGGTAGTAGCTGCGGTGGAACGACTTGCCGCACTCGGGGACCTTGCATATGTACTTCTTGGCCATCTCGTGTTCGCGGACATGCCGCTGGCAGTTCGTCTTCCTGATGAACTGGCAGCCGCAGTAGTTGCAGGTGTAGGGCCTGACGGACTTGTGCGCGTTCATGTGGGATATGTACTCGGACTGCCGTATGAAGGCGCCCTTGCACAGCGTGCACTTGTATGGCTTGGCAGAGCGGCTCATGTGGGTCCAGCGGTGCAGCTTGAGGTTCCACTTGGTGGTAAAGTACTTATTGCAGATGACGCAGTGGAAGTTTCGCTTCCCGCTGTGCGTCTGCATGTGTGCTCGTAGATTAGTCCGAAGATACACCTGAAATACATATTATAATAAACAAAAGGCATAACATACAAGACGGGCGCTTCCGGTCTCCTCCAAGTGTGTACGAGTACTTCTTCAGTATTTCGGTGCTGCTGACTAATGGAATAAATCTGTGTGTCGGCGACATTCTAGTTTCTGGAGAAGTAACCGTGACGGTGTCCCCGGGCAACACTCGTTTGAAACATCTAGCGAGAGCGGATGTGGAAAGCGAGGGCGATCGACCGACGGGCCGGCTGACTTCGATTCTGACTGTGACTATGCAGCTCCGTCTTCGCGGGGTGCTGGGTGCGCCCTCCCCTCTCGAATGGCGGTAGAAAGATGCTGTCGGAGTCGGGGTCAGTCGGTCCGGGTTGTGTTGTTGTCGGGTCTGGGTTAGGGCAATATTGCTCTGACCCGGACCCGACCTCAACTCAACAACAAACCCCCAATTCAACCGGTGTTATCCGACCCGTGCCGAAGGATGCGTGGCTAGGGTAAGTCAGGCGCTAATGGAGGACCCTCGATATAAGGTGACCTCGAGGTGGAACCTTTTATTTACCTTGTTTCTAGTGGGAATCGAATGGATACTGAAAAGGACCAAGACATTCTTGTTGCCAAACTGGAAGCCTTATGCTCCACGGAGGCGATGGAGAGTTCCATCGCCTTCGTGACTCCGTGGCATCGCTTAGCGGAGGATCATCTAAAGACTGTGTCTGTTGGGGCAGAGGGTACTTCTGAGCCTTCGTACCTACTATCGGCCGGCGCTTCTGCACCGGTCTCTTCTCAGACTGGGGCTGGCGCTGCCGCCAATGCACCTAAGAGAAGAAAAAGACAACTCTGTGCGGCGGCTAGGAGACGCATTGAGTAATGCCATCCATCATTAAGGCAGAGGGGTAAGAGCCTCGAAGAGGCGAAGGCCCTTTGCCAAAAGCCACTCAATGAGTTTCCTGAATATGCCGAAGAATTGAAGAAGTGTACGAGCTCCAAACGCCAACTATCGGACACATCCTCCTCACAGGAAAATCCGGGGAAGGCAGCCAAACACACCAGTGTGCTGGCACCCAAGCCGAGTTTCAGTGAGGTGACGGGTGCCCTGCGTGTGGGCATACTAGACGCGGGGGGTCCTCTCTCGCAGGAAAATGCCGAGGAGCTGAAGAGATGTATCCTTCAGCTCATCGACGAACAGCCGGAAGGAGAAGGACCTCAGCTGCTAGGATGCGTCCACAGATCTGAAAGACTTGTCTTCAACTGCACCGACACTGCCTCTAAGCGGTGGTTTGAGCAGTTGGTAGACATGATTCACCCCTGGGATGGGGCAGCCCTTCGCGTCGTTGACGAGGCGGAGCTGCCCAAACCCCGTTACGCAACAGCCTGGGTCACTGACCTAGAGGTGGACGAGGTAGGCACCCTCAGGCGACTGACTTCGCAGAACGGGTGTATGGGGATCCCGCGATAGAGTGGTTAGTAGGAAGGTCGATGGAAAAGGCTAAACATTTACCGTTTCCTTCGACGAAACCGCAATTAAGCCTCTTTCCGAGCGGGATTTCCGACTCTTCTTCGGTTTTAACCGAATTCAGCTTCGCCTGAAAGGCCGTAAGCCTACGGGGTCTGCAGTCACGGTATCACCTGGAGCGGGTAGCATTGGCACAACACCAGCCACTGTAACCGCCCAGCCCAACACCTCGCACACACACGCACAAACACCAAAAGGGTCGGAAGCCAGCGCTCCTAATGAACCCAATAGGGTGCGGAGGCAAGGCACTACCACACTGTATCTGCCCAGCCCAGCACACCACACATACACACATGGGCACACCCAAGCAGGAGCGGACACACCTGACTGCCCAGATCGGCCCCAAACCTCGGGTTCCTCTACAGAGGGCAACTACGAGCAGGGGAAGTTCTGAGCAGTCCTGAGGTGGACGCGTACGCGGCAGCGAGCAACACGAATACTCCAGCACAGAGGAAATTCGTAGCACCAACCCCAAACCAAATCGTTCAGTTTATGAGCAGCATAGGCCTGGGGCAGGTACTATAACGCGAAGGAGTCACAATAGATTTACTTGGGACGCAGTGACGTCAGGGCTCGATTGTGGCCTGCCTTCGACAATAAAATAAAAAAATGAAAAATAAAACATACAAGACCCAGTCAGTCAGTCTTCTAAATTATTACAACCTTTATTTTTGTAATTCTTTGTTTAGTAAACAAGTAAAAACACGTGTCCAATATGTTTTAGTAATTATACTAATTTTCAAACTTTATCCTACCCAAGACCTCTTGTACCGTACTTACTAACTACTATGAGATATCGTATCATTCCAGTCGGTATACGTACGACATACATATAATAAAATAATATCTGACCTGTTTGCAGACGGGACAGGGTACGTTGTCGACCTTTCCGCGCAGGCGCTCGCTGACGTAGAGCGCGTTGTGCGAACGACGCACGTGGCGCGTGAGTGAGGCTGCGTGCACGAACTTGTCGGAGCAGTACGGGCACGCCTTGGGTCGCTCGTCGTGCGTCTCGCGGTGCCACAGTAGCTTGGCCGCCGAGTGGAACACCAGCCCGCACGCGCACACGAAGTCTCGCACGCGCGCCTTCTTCTTCAAGTGGTGACGGTCCCTGCACAGGCAAAAAGTTCATCCAATTTATTCAGATGTGATCATGTGACAGGAAGATTCTTAATATTGTAAATAACATGACCTGTACCAAGTACATCATTTAAAATCTAAAAAATATACTCTCATTGTCAACATCACCTCCAAAAAGAATAGAAAAATTAAAAATTGTACACCTAGCGCCATCTGTGTAAAGATCCCACTTTAGAAAGTTAAGTTTGTTATGTAATAAGTATAAGTAGCTTCCGTCATGTGGCGTTATATCCAAAATCTCGTTGTGACGCGTGACATTTCATTTGATGTGAAATTTCACTCTCAACGCCGCTGAAGCAGCTTTAAGGTGCACTGTTTTTGTGGCACATTAATTACACTGGCACTACTACACATATGCGTGATAAAATCGTAGTATATGTTGGAGCACCGGAGTTTAATTATCAAAATATACATTTTAGAAGGAGGATTTCGTTGCAGGCCAGTGTTATCAGCGTAGAAATGTATATGTCCCATGGTAACCATACATTTTAACGAGATAGAAAATCCTAATATAGGAAAACATTTGAGTTCACTGTGCCAAATTAAATTCAAATCTATTTAGCAGTTGATGCGTGAAAAACAAGTTTTTTTAAGACAAACAGTAGCAGTTATGTATTACCTGTGCTGCACCATGTTGGAGTAGCGGCGGAAGGTGTCGTCGCACATAGTGCACTTGAAGGGCGCGCGGCCGGTGTGGATGTTGTGGTGCTCGCTCAGCTTCTGCCGCGTGATGAACCGCTTTTCACATATGTCGCATCTGGAAACGATTTGCATATGTTTTATTTCTATATATTTTACATGGTTTAAAAATAGGTTACGGTAACAGCTATGCTTCGCCCTTTAAATAGGCCGAGTACTATCGGGTTCCTAAATTTTATAATAAATGTTTTTTTTGTTTTTTTTTCCTTGTTTTCAAATCTACAATCAGTCGCCAGACTATGATTAGATTAGTTGATTGTTTCAATGGCGTTTAATAGAGCCATAATAATAGAGATAAATGGAAGCCAGTGCTTCAGTCTCTAATCATAATATATGGTTTCTTTTTATTCTTATGACCACATTGCGGGAGTCGAGCAGTTCCTGGGCGAGAGGGTTTATGTGGTAGGTAAGGCGCAAGGAGTGCTAATTTTTATAGCGCTGAATCTCGGATGCCAAAGTTGGTACTTTTAAATATTCATGTATTTTTCTGTTTCTAGTGAACCATGGAGCTTTAGTGATGCTTCTAAGTATATTATTTTGCACCCTATAATAAATGTAACTACGTTTTGGTGATATTGTTATGTGTTTGTTTCATAAAATTTCTTAATCATCAAAGTCCTTTTGAAACAAGATTTAGTGGACGTACATACTCACTTATAATTCTTTATTCCCAGGTGTGTTTTGATATGCAGAGCCAAATTAGCTCGTCTAAAGAAACACTTTCCACAGGTAAGACACTCCAGAGGATGAATCTTGAGATGAGCGTGGAAGGCCGCATCCGTAAGCTGATCCTCCTTACACGTGGGGCACACATAGTCCCTACGCTTCCTCTTCTTCTCATGTTTGATGAGAGCCTCGATCTTAGGCTTAGCTTCGCCCAGGACGTCGTAGGCTTGTAAGATTGTTGTTGTAATTGAGCGTTTTGACTCCAACACCATAAGATTACCTGAAATTTATTGTTGCACATTTTATATTATGTTGGAATAGTCAACAAATACTTTTATTAATATCAGTAAGGCATGGACTAAAAAGACATCTCATCATATTCTCTAGAACTTCAAAATACTTACTTGACAAAGAACCTTCATCTTGTTTAACTTCTTTTTTAATAGTGCGAGAGGTGACGAGGCGGCTGTAGCTGGTCTTGGCCGTAGAGCACGTAGGCAGCGCGTGCGCCATGGACTTGTGGCTCCGCAGCTCCTTTAGAGAGGGGAACTTCACGCTGCATTGAGAACAAGTGTAAATTCTTGTCTTCGGGAAATCCTCCCTGAAATATAACATTTTTTATCTATTATTGCTGTACTGTATGTATTGTACAAAAATATCTCATTTTACTTATTTAAGTAAAAGCTATATAATTTTAAATAACGTCGGGAGAAATATATGACATATTTTGTATCAACAAAGGAATCTATATACAAAATTATTTTTGTCAAAGCTTATGTAATTCAAAGTTGGAAAAGCTTTAAAAATATTATAAATTTTGGTCACCAAGTGGAGGCATAAAAGTAATTATTATTATGCATGAATCCCGCGCGCCCCGCACTCGAATGATGCGTATCACAACTAGGATTGATTTTTTTGCATTTTCAGTGTCATAGAAATAAAGTCGAAAATGATCAAAAAATGCAGGGCCGGGCCGGGAGAGCGGGATGGCGCGGGCGCAGACGCGGTATTGTTTATCGGTATTGACAAAGGAGTAGTGTGTTTGTGTGGAAATGCCGCTTCCGCGTAAATCGCGCCGCCTTTCTATGCGTGTGTGCATTTGACTATTCGCCAATCGTAGAGAAATGAATTATTATTACTGTTTCTATCATGTAACATTAGGATGACAAATATTTGTAATTTCAATATTTTTACAATTTTTTCTTAAATAGTTTCTTAAATAATTATAAATTGATAGTGAAATGTTGTAAAACAATTTTTACCATGCTCGAAAAAGGGAAAGAAATGTAAACTAAGTATGCCATAGTACTATATTTCATGTACCTATTATACCCTATTTATGTCCCAACGGTCTGCAATTCCATCCAGTATATTACACATGTGTGAACTTACAGAGTTTCTAATTTTTCATTGGTGTCCACATCTGACCCATCAGAGACCCAGCTTTCACGAGCCATCAAGTCGTAAGGCTCAGCAGGCGGTACTTCAGCATACATCTTAAAATTTAAAATAATATATAATTTTAGTAAATATTAATTATTGTGATTTATAATATTCCAATTAAAGTGTGAAAATCTGCACACATTTTATTAAATATAAGAGGAAGGGTTGTAAAATACTGTTCACATTAAGCATCCTTATAGTTTGTAAAAAGGTGGTGCTTTTTTCACATAATCAGCATGGACTTTAGAATGGTAGTAAAAATTCAAGACTAGGCAGAAAGCATTACTTTTTCATTAGGAGATATTACAATTATTACAGGTTCATGTCTGATTTGTCCAGTGTATAAAACACTGCCATGTATGCAAAAACTTTGTTCATGAAATTCCTTTATTTTACAAATTTTTAATTATTATAATATAAACTATAAACATAAATTTGTATAATTTTATAACCAATGTTTAATAGCAACACACTTATACAATTAGTTTGAATTAACCTTGACACACAAACACCGATTTCAAATTATATCATTATTTAAACATTTTATGCAAGGAAAATTATTTTTTTACTTTTAAAATAATAATGAATTTTCAATTTAGTTGCTGTAAAAGTGTTTCTCTATTTGAAAATGGGTTTAAATATTAGACACAGAATATTAAATATTCTTATCTTATATATAAAAATGAGTCTTACTAAAACTCAAGTAGAGCTAGATGAATTTGGCTAATTAATGTTTTAAAATAATTGGGTAAGTTCAGGGAAGGTGTTCAGGTTAAAACATGAAGAATATTGGAAATATTGTGAAGAAAATACTAAAAATTATGATTAAGACAGAACAATTTGTGTCGGGACAGTGATAAATAAAATGTGATAACTTACCCCTCCCCATGTTGACTCCAAGTCACCATTACTCTCTTGTCCACTGAGCTCTCCCCTAGGTGGCATTCTCTCGTCAGTGCAGATATTTAGAATTGGTTCCCCTTCACTTCTACTCTCGCTGAGAACATCGGCTTTATTATCCATGTCACATCTATCGGTATCATTTTCTAACTGAACATCAACCGTAGTCAATTCAGAATAATCTGCCTCGCTACTTTCTGCTATCCTATAACTTTCGTGTATAAAATTGGGCAACACAAACTCACTTTCCTTTTGAGAAGGTTCTCCCCACATGTACATAGGATCTTTTGCATTTTCTTTGTTATAATGTGACTCTTTTTCGGCTTCGAAACTTTCTACACGATCAGGGGTAAAGTAGTCAGCATAAATGTTATCCCCAAAATAATTATCATTCATCATATTAACAAACTGTTTGTTCTTTGATGCTGCTTCCAGTTCAAGGAGTTCCCTGTGGTTAGAATCTTCATCAAAATTTTCAGGGACCATGTTTCCATATGTGATAACATTTATTGGCCTTAATGTCTCCATTGGTGCAATTTCTCCACATGGCCGAGCTCCTTCATTGCTAAAGTCATTACTAGAATTGACTTCTTCTTTTACTTTTACTATTTCTGTTGGAGTTGGATACTGGTCACTAGAGGAAGCTACAGGTTCTATATCCATAGAGCGTTCTTCAGTATCTGCATCAAACTCAGTTTGATCTTCTGCCTCTCGTTGATCTTCAATTTTCTCAATAGATATAGTCTGCAAAAAACTTTTTTTAAAACAGTCCTCTTCATTCTTACTTATATTACTTAATGTAAATTTTTCGGATGACAGGGACTTTGAAGATGATGCTTTTGGTAGATATTCCGAACTTGTACTGGTTGATGGGCAAGTTTTTGAATTTTTTATTTGCAATATTTTCTTGTGCTTTTTGACATAAATATTATTGAGTGGTAAAGGCATGTTTCTCACTAGTTTTATAGGAGACTTTTTTTCTTCTATGTTGCTTTTACGTTCATTACTTATTTCTTGTTTTGGAGTGATGGGTACTGATTCTGTGGCACTTTCACCATGTTCTGATAGTTCACTACAAGGAGATATTGAAGGTTTTTCATTACATATTAAGTCTGGAACTGGACAACTATCAGAAAATTCAGTTTCCAATTTCTGACTAATATTTGTTTTAGATGATTCTTTATATGATGGTGGGTTTCCCACATTTTTTATGACAGAAAATGTGTGAGACACTAAGCTATCTCCACTTGAAGGTTGGGTGCCTTCATCAGAAATATTAAGGTTGTCATCTAAGTCTGGTAGTATTTTCTCTGGAGTCAAGGGTCTTTGTGTATATTCAGACTCATTTGGCCCAGTCAGATCCAGAACTGTGTTCAACATATTTTTATGGTGTTGGACAGGAACTTCTACCTTAACATTACTTAGAATTTTCAAGCCTTTACAGTTTACAGAAGTATCAACTTTACCATCAGCCTTTTCTTCTGACTTTTTTTGTGAAGCATTTTTATTCCTTAGTTCTTGAGAAGAGCTGGGAACAGCACTATTATTGCTACTATTTGATGTTGAAGGTACTAAAGGATTAACATCAATTATGAGTGTTTCATTAGCATTATTGAGCATTTGAGGCACTTGTTTAACTGAATGAGGTATATTTGTAAGATGATTATTGAAAATAGTTGTCGGACAAGGTTTAGATAGCAAAGGCTGAGGTGTAGTATACATGCAGGATGTATTGCCAAACTGATCAACAACCATCACATTCTGGTATATTGAATTACTTTGAGCAACATTTGTTACATTTTCATGGGTCCCGAGCACTGGCATACTAGAGATGAAAGGTTTACCATCCAGATTATGCACCATTTCTCGGTAAATAATCTGTGAGTTTTGTGTAACTACTGTTGTTCCAGGAGTCACTGAATTTGTAGACAGTTGTTCAAACTGGTTTGCTAATGGTTGTGCTACAGATTTAGGATCCACTATGGGAGTACTTGCTAAATTACCTGTCATTAACATATGATTTGGTAAAGTCTTCTGAACAAATGATGTTGATGTGGGTAATACAACATGTAAAGGTTTAACGCCAGCTGGAATATACTGCATTCCTGCAACATTTGTTTTAACCAGTATATTACTTGGTTTTGGTAATATTTTTACCATACTGTTAGACTTTTTTGACATTGTTGGCACCATTGTGGCTTGTAATTTCACATTAGGAGTAATTGTAGGCATGTTGTAGGTAAAAATATTGCTAGAATTGTCAATTCCATTGTACTCTGAGCTTCTTGAATATTTGATTTCTGAATCATCATTTTGTTCTGAATAGTATGGAAATTGTTGCTCAAACTCAGAATCCTGTCGAGTATTCAAAGAGGTATGTGTTTGTTGAGTTTTATCTATCTTAATTGTATAAGGATCAGAACCATTGTTATTATTAACAAAATTATGATTATCAAAAGACAAATTTCCCATTCTTAGCTCTGGAGTGCCAACTCTTGAATTATTATATGAGAAGGGTGTAGATTTTGTCCTACTTGGAGTTCTTCTCCAGTACCTATCATTCTCACTATTTTTATGTGGTGTCATCCATCTCACACCTTCTTCATTGGCAGGTGTACGAGACCGACTTCTGTATGACCTCTCTGATTGGGTCGGTGTTGAAGTACGACTTCCAAATGTCGAACTTCTAGCAGATAAGGAGCATAACGCTTTTATAACTTGATCTTTAGGATGTGTATCCAAATGTGACTCTAATGACATACCACTGTGTAGGTACAGTGTACACACTGGACATTGCACTCTTTGATCCATCTTTACCTCTTACAGGACAAGTTGTAAGGAACAAAAACACCTCGCGCAGGATGGCCCTGGCGAAACTTGTAACGTTATATCGTCCAAAACGCACTCAAAACTGAATACCACTCGGTGCAATGCCCGTCACACGCATATCTATTATAGACACGTAAGGCAAATGCCCCACAACACATATCTTCTCTATAATACGACTTCTTATCGATCTGTCGAACAAAATAAAACTAAGTTAATGTAAAATATCCAAGACAGCAATTACAAAGATCACTGATCGAATAACAATTCATTGTAATAAAAATAGGTAAAGGAAAACAAAAGTAAAAGATAAAGGCTATTGATACATAAAAAGTCAATTGCGAGAATTAACAGAATACATTTGTAACGTTAATCACAGTAACGGGGCTTACTTGGTTATAATGTTTGTCATGTAGAGTCCATAGCATGGACACGTTTATAATTAGCCAATATTATGTACACGTAAGGACCAGTTATTCTAAAAATATTTCTAAATTGTCCGACATATTGCGATATCGCAGATGTCTGATCACAGATGGATCACAATTTTGATCACTTCACAGGTTCACAAAAATACTAAACAGGGTTGCAAACATCAGGCAAATAATTGATGGCGCCACCAGCTATATTGTCTATGACATATATTTTTTTTTAATTCAATGTAGTCAATTCTTACGAGATGGACACATAGAGGATTAGTTCAAGGTGACCCAAATTCACCTTTGTTGTGTTTATCATCACTACACATAAAATTTGTAAGGAAAAAATATCAGATGTTAGCGTAGTTCAGTACGCGGAGTGATCGTTTTTTATGTTTCTGATGTATGTGAGGCTAGGTGAGAGGAGGATGCAGGCATCTTTGAATAGTATGATCGAATATTTGGATTTGTTAGGGCTTTAACTTTCTTCTGATAAATCAAAATTAATTTTATTTAATAGGGGCCGTAGAAAGAATATTTTGAACATAGTATTAATAATAAAAAGGTAGAAACTGTTGACAACATTAGGTATTTAGTTTTATGGTTAGTTCGCGCATTGTTATAGAATGAACATAATATTAGTATAGTTATTTATAGAACGGACCTCAAAATTTTTAAATGTACTAAAAGTGTTAGCAGGATCCCAATTGGGGGGTACATGCAAAAAACGAACTTATGCTATACCTATCTATTAAACGGAGCAGAATTGACTATGGAAGTTTTCTGTATGGCAACTGTGCAAAAACTCATTTATGTAAGCTCGAGCGGTCACAAAACACGGCGTTAAGGGTTATCGGACATTTTATAAAAAGTACTCCCATACACGTTTGGAGTGTGAACTAGGAATACCGTCGTTAAACATTCGTTACCCTAGTTATATTTGGCCTTTAAATTTTCTGTGAAAAACTTTTCGTTAGCAGACAATGTGACAATACGTAAAATCGAAAAACTTAATTTTATAATTTTTAACTTAATCTTATTAGCATTAATCTTAATCGTAAAAGTAGACCTCTCCTTGTACATGCATTTAATCAATGTAAAATCTGGAAATTCTTATTATTGCCTCACTTGATATGTTTCTAATGGATCATTGGATATCTTATTATAATGAAAATGACTTTATTCATTTTAATCTTTAGCGTGTAATAGAACGCTAAAAGGATCTTGAACATAATAGTCTTAAAATTAATTTTTTTTAAAGAAATTAATGTCAAGTATAATGATTGGCACAAAATATTTACGGATGGATCAATGAGTAATAGTGGTAAAGGAATGGCTGTATATGATGCAGTGTTAGATAATGCGAATTTGTATAAAACCCAAGCTATGGTATCCATTAAGTCCTTGGAACTCATTGCAATTTTAGAAGCTATTAAGTATGCTGGTAATGTAAATAGATCTCGAATTTTTTGTGGTAGCAAAAGTACTTTGCAACATATGGTTCGATGCGCCTCTGGTTATAGAGGTGTTTCGATAGCTTTCAAAATTATTCTGAAGTTGCAATGGATTGAATCGCATGTATTATTTATTCATATTATTCATGTATTCATGGTAACGAGGAGGCTGACAGATTAATCAAATTGGCAAGTGTAGAGTAATTCCGTACATTATAAAGCCATATTTTTCAGAACTACCTAGCTAGTATTATGAGACTATGCTGTGATATGTTTAATGAATATTACCTTGATAAAAGAAGTCAGGAGAAAGGGATTTGGTACAAAGTTATTCAGAGTCAGCCTCCTCGGATACCTTGGTTTTTTTTAAATGCAATATGTCAAGAAGGGATAGGTACTGTTTTAGCATTTCATTTAAGATCGGGTCAATATCCTTGTAGTTACTATAGCTATATGATTAAAATATCTGATTCGCCTAACTGTGACGAGTGTGGTGTGGTGGAGGATATTCACCACTTGATAATGGAATGTGTGAAAGGAGCCGATGAAAGAAAGGAGTTATTAGAGAAATTTGAGTTTAATATTTGTGATTTAGGTTTATATATAAGCATTCTTGCTTCACCTGCGAGTGAAGCAGCAAAATTTTGTATAAAATTCTTTATCAATATTATTTTAGTATAAGTTATGACGGGGCTGGCATGCCTAGTATGGCAAAAGTCTCATAAGGGCCATACTGACCATCCAGCCTGCAAGCCCAAGGCCGCGGACTTGTAGACAAAAATTAAAAATGATTAACACTATTGACTATCAGTACCGGTGCTGGATTTGCTGGATGGGTCCGGCTGTGGCGCATAAAATAAAATAAAGTTTTTTTTATAGTAGTATAGCATAAAATCATCACCAGTGTCAAGTTAAAAAGCAGGAAAATAGAATATTATGCTATGGACTGATTTTTTTAATTGCTTGAGTAGTACTCTTATTTAATATTATCTTCTCAGAAGAAACAGTACCTATATATATGAATATTTTCAAAGGTTTAACGATTTTTAAAACAGAATTTCGCATCTCTAGTGAAGAGCAGTTGAATAAAATATATATAGGTTGTAAGAATACATTGGCCTATATCTCCGAAATTATTGCGTTTCAGTTTATCTACATTTTGTTTTACAAAATTAACATCATGTGGAACACACTTTTCTATGAACACAATTCACAATAAAGAAAGAGTACAGCACGGAAGAAGAATAGTACAGTCTGTCAAGAAAGAGTATAAATTAATAGGGTCACCACCATCGTTCGAATGGCCATCTCATTTCCCGTTACCTACTTTTAAGATTTTGATACTTTAATTAAATACAGTTTTGGAAAGTACATTGTCTAATAGTTTATAATAAATAATTTGCATCGTCAATTTTTATTATACTCTGTAAGAGCTTAGGCTACCAAATTTCATCATAATCCGTAGTTTTAGTGTGAAAGAGTAATAATAACATCTGCTGTTCGCAGCGAGAAGCGTGTAAGTGGCGCTCGCATCGCTGACACGCAGCGCGCTCGCGGCGCGCGCACAGAGCCCGCATCGCTGACACGCCCGAGGAACGCGCACGCCTAATGTGGAGTCAGCCTAACAAACATTCATCCACCCAACACAAACTTTCACAATATACATTACTTATCGCTGCGAACAGCAGTGTGCGGAGTTCGAGTTTTTGTCACTACTCACCGTGAAGAAGTTAACTACAATATTTATAGAATTTATATATATATATATATATATATATATATATATATATATATATATTAATATATATTATTAATACAAATTGTAGTTAACTTCTTCACGGTGAGTAGTGACAAAAACTCGCACACAGCACACAGATGTTATTATTGAGATTTTGTAGACTATTTCGCTTTTGTATGGAAGTGATGTAGTACATAACCATATTCCTGAGTACCATAATCCTACTACTATTATAAATGTGAAAGTTTGTGAGGATGAATGGATGTTTGTTACTCTTTTACGCAAAAACTACTGAACCGATTTTGAAGACATAGGCTACACATTTTTATCCCGAAAAAGTGCAGTGTTTCTGTGCGATAATGTATTTACGCGGGCGGACCCGGGGGCAGAAGCTAATATTATATTAAGCATTAATTGCTTAAGTTTTCAGGAATTGTATGAAAACAGCAATACAAAAACAACATATTGTATACTTGCTAAAAGGGATACAATAGGAATGTTGCCTAAAAAAATTTTTCCGTCTATTCGATGTTAGACAACATGATTATAAACAATGTAGAACCCATTTTAGTATATCTTAAAAAATAACGAATATACAAACAATTTAAATTTACAATAAGAAAGAGAGCAATATATCGGCCTGTGACGTCACGAGTTGCACCCGCCATACAATTGTTATTACAAAATGTATGGCGATAGCAACTTGTGACGTAACAAATCGTTTTGCGACAAAGAGATGGGATATAATTTTTAAATGCTTATAATTTTTTAACGATTCAATCTAAATACCTATTTCTTTAAGATTTATGTATCTTTATTCATCAATTATAAAATTTAATTTATAATAATGTGTATTCCACACTAGGCAACATCCCTATTATTATACTCTGATACCATTGATTTAGATCGTTGACTGATACTGGCTATTCCTTATGGGAGGCCATTTTAAAGAAGATGAAGAAGACACCATAGTTATGTCAAAAAACCAAGAGCTCCAAGTTATTTTCCCAGTTCCGCAAAATCTTAGAAATAATAAATTTATTCACATTTCACTATTATTTAGAAACAAATTCCATACTCCCAAAAAATAATATTAACTTATTGATTAATCATGAAGACAACTGAGAACTTCACTGTGGATGGTAGTATACGTACCAGCTACATACTTTTACATAAAATTTGTCTCTTACTCTTTTCTATAAATCTAATTATGATGAAATAGTGGAAGAAGCACTTCTGGATTGGACTATTGTAGTAAAACTACAATAGTCCAATCCAGTAGTGCTTTATAAGTTGACACATTAGCTGTGCTGTTGTGGGAATAGTGGTGGTAGCCCCGAAGGGAGATCTCCGACCGAGCGGGTGCTTCCCTCGCTCAGGCTAAAGCCCACTGTAGTAGTTTTCAGATGGTGTATAAATAGCACTGAACTTACCCAATCCTTCCAAATTTATTAAAAAATTAAGTAACTACAGAGATTATGTAACTTTTAAATTATAGATGCTTTGGAATTTCTACGCAAGCAGCGTGAAAGTAATCAGAGGAAAAGTGCGGATATACAAAGTATGAGTGACCTTGTATTAAGCAAAATCGATAATTTGGGTACTAAAAGTAAGTCTGATGTAATGTTCTTTATTCATAAATAACAATATTGAAGTCCCTGACTGCTGACATAATGTTGTTGGTAGGTGGTTTAAAAATAAGTATACAGTTTTGTGATACTTACAGTTAGATTAATTTTGACGTAATAACGTCTTATAATTCGATGGAGCCAGCTGCACGCACGAAAAAACATTACTCATGCGGCTTTACCTTGCTCTGAGCTTTCCATTTAAGGCTTGAAGTGCAACCGAGAGCGTGGAATCTGTCTCTCCTACTTGAGTGAGCGATCCATCAGTATTTTCTTATGACGTTGTCACATTCAACTATCGTCAGTAAACTGACTTTACTGACAACTGATTTTTAAATATATTTTTCATTTGAAATTATTTTTTTAGAATACATAATTCTGGAGCAACTAATAAATGCAGCCCTTGATTATCATATGTATCATATGGCAAATGAATGGGCCACAATGCTGGCAAAAGAATTTCCAGGCAGCATGCGTGTTATGAGATACCAAGGAATGTTATTTGAAGCAGCTGAACAGTAAGTTAATAATAAGATTAGATACAAAAAATAATCACTTGTAGCTTGAGCTTCTAAATTTAAAATTGATCAAATAAAAAAGAATTGAAGAGGGTTTTAGTTTTTAATTAATGAAGTAAATAAAAATAGCTCAGTCTAAACAAGCCTAGTTCTTATTTAAAAATAAATATATAGGCATGTTGCCTAAAATTTTTTTTTCGACTATTTGATGTTAGTCAACATGTTAATAAACAATCTAGAACCCATTTTTGTATATCTTAAAAAATAATGAAGATACAAACAATATAAATTTACAATATGAAAGAGAACTATATATCAGCCTGTGATGTCACAAGTTGCACACAAAATGTATGGCGGGTGCAACTTGTGATGTAACAAATCATTTTGCGAGACAAAGATAGGCAATATTTTTTATTTGCTTATAATTTTTAATCTTCTCAATCAAAATGCCTATTTCTTTTAGATTTATGTATCTTTAATCGACTATTTTAAAATTTAATGTATAAAAATGTGATATTTCACACTAGGCAATATCCCTTTTGCAGGTATGATGAAGCATTAGAAATATATGATAATATTATAAAAGCAGATGAAACTAACTCAATGGCAAGGAAACGTCGTATTGCTATATTCAAAGCACAAGGCCTTGTTGCTGAAACTATAAAAGAGTTGGTGGACTATTTGAAAAAGTGAGTATGATAATTTAAAAATATAATCATTTTCAGAATTATTTGTATTGCCTGTAAGTAAACTGATTTGAAATTAATTATTGCAATTAATTTGGCAAATCTTCGCTCCCAAAAGGCAACATTAACAAGCTTATAAATTATATAATAAAATTAATGTCCTCATTATAATTGTTTCAGGTTTATGTCAGATATGGAGGCATGGCAAGAGCTCTCTGAATTATATCTTCAAACACAAGACTACGCAAAGGCAGCCTTCTGTACGGAAGAGTTGATTCTGCATCAACCACACAATCATCTCTTTCACCAGCGTTTGGCAGATATAAGATATACAATGGTAAAAGCAATATACCTTCTGGTAAAGTAATATTAATTATGAAGTATTAGTAAATGTAATTTTATATGTTTTGTGTTCTAACACATTTATTTTTTACACTGAAAGATTTAAGATTTCTGAATGAAAATAGTGGGAATTTAGTTTCAAAACATTTGATGGGGTTATAATTTATATTTATTTACAGGGTGGCCTTGAAAACATGGAACTTGCAAAAACATATTACTGTCAAGCTTTAAAAATAAATCCAGACAATATGAGAGCTTTACTTGGATTGTTTCTGGTAAGTATAAGACTAACTCTTGCATATAAAACCAGTTTATTTGTTTTTCTAACAATTAACAGTGGTCTAAACTCTAAACATATAATTTTTTTTTATATACAAACACAATACAGTTTTTTAGTTATTTGTTACTTATTTCAATATGACTTACTGCACATAATGTTTGTATATATTCTGGAAGGTTGGCTGTTTGGGTTATAGTTTCACCAAAATACGAGAAATGATATTATACATAATTATATTAATACACACTACTCCTATCTAGTCCCATGCTAAATTTAACTTGTGTTATGAGTACATATATACATACATATATCGACTATTCTACAACTATAATCTACACTCACTAACACACATGTTTATCACGTGGAGCCGGCGGCATGTTGCGCACTTCATTAGGGAGTCTCCCCCTAAACCTTCGGTAGACCTCGTCCGTCGGCCAGATATCCTCCACCACGAAGGTCGGTAGAAGATGCGTTGGTACTCTCACCACAAGGAAACTAAAGTTAACCTTGTGTCGAGAGTCCAAGCGCTCGATCCTTAAGGTGCGAAACGTCTTCTAGGACGACTTGCAGAGCTGCACGATGCTGTCCTCGTCCATGGCGTTGATGACGTGTTGTATGAACGCCAGCAGTTCGTTGGCTACGAGTGCCATGATGACGTGTAACGGCTCTGAGCGACTCGCGAAATATTAATTGTTAATTAATATTTGCTACATGTGTCGTAAAGCAGAGTACACGATCGTTCGCTAATCGCTAGCTCGGTCAACTCACGACTAATGTACATAACATGCTTGTCATGTCTTTAAGACGTTTAAAAATAATCTAAAAGTGGCCAAGGTACAACTTGTTTCTCTACATATAAATACATCAGTGTCTAAATATATCTAAGAACATGTTTTTGTGTTATTAAGTATTAGTACACAATAGTGTAATGTTAAAAATATTTACGTTCAGTGCTAGTTAATTAAAAGTAAAGGGAGAAATAATTTAATTCCTTTCTATGTATAATTACAGACCACAAATAATCTTCTCAATGGACACAAAACAGGCGGCAAACGCAAGGAGCTGTGGAAACTATCTCAATGGATCCAGGCGCAGATTAGTCGCACACAGCGCGAGAAATGTGACTCAGCTGTGCTACATGAGATGATGGTCGCTCTTGCCATTAATGAATAACATTCCTTACCACTTAAGTTTACAGAAGAAGACATGTACAAATCTTTGAACAATATAATTTGTGGTATTTTATGACTTATATAGGCCAATAATAATTTTAATTGATGCTAGATTATAACAATATTATTAAAGCATCAAAAAAACTGTAAAATGAATTTAACAATAGAGAATATACCTAAAACATAACATTTACCTTAAAAAATAATGATATTAGACCAAAAAATAAAAGAAATGGCGAAATCTGTTGAAGAATAAGATATGAGCGGTCATAGTTTATAATATATATTTTACTAGCAAAACAAAATTTAGACAGAACTTTATAAGCAAGCAAGTATTGGTAATATGACATCATGTTATACATCGGACCTCTCAGTCTAATTGACTCCTTTATACATCAATTATATCCAAATGATTATCATACCCTGTTTATCAAACAAGATAGATATATATTTAAGTACATAAAAAGAAAATACGCGCATATTTTCTATTAAGTTTTATCTTTGTATCACATTTATATTTCTTGTTTGTTAGTGTGAGACTAGTTTATATCGTCGGTCGGAATCAGTTTTTAGAACATTTCAAAATGATACTGTTGTGGTTAATTTAGCTTTAGAGTTTTTTTAGAATATTCAAATATTATTTTACTTTATATGGAGATCATTTTGTGTTTATTTTTTTATTGAATTATAAGCAGATTATAGCCTAGTTTATTGTGTATTACTTACATTTGGGTGTGATTTGTAGTTTCTGATTTATTAGTATTTTTGTGAAATGTTCCATTAATGAATGAAAATTTTCCTGAAAATCAAAAAATTTATTGGAATATTTGATAATAAGTCAGTAATGAAATAACAAAAACATTCAATTTTAAAATGTTAATGGTTTATTTAATATCAAAAAAAGTAAAAAAGAATAGAATTAAAAATTATAAGAAGCTTTAAATTAATCATTTTCGTTATACTCATCGGGATCAATGTCTGCAGCCTCCAAAGTTGAATAATACTCTCGGTATACTCTTGGAATGACATTACAGTCGCATAGAGAAAGCAAGTCTTTTTTCTTTAGGTTTGATATCTGTGGTCGCTGGTAGTACTTATTTTGTAGATGTAGTTCAACATTTGCAGCAGCTCTGCCTCTAGTTTTGTTGCGCACGTTTAGGCACTTCATTGTTGCATTCGGCTCATAGGTGTCATTATAAAAAATTAAATATGGAGAAGATGCCTGTATGTAGATTTTCTTGATATCCTTCCATATAACCCGTTCACCATCATTATTAATTGTAAAGTTTTTCCCAAACTGCGTAACTAGATCTTTTAAATCCAGGATATCAGTGAAGTCTAATTCATGAGCTTCGTATGGAGTTCCAGTCTTCTTGGCACATTGTATTACTGATTTCCATTGTGTTGGCACAAAAATGGATCCATTTTTAAGTATTCTCGTTTTTTCACGTTCAATTGTGCTGTGCACACTGTCGCCTTCGTTCTGGGTGTGTCCAACAACTAAGTATTTATGTGTTATTGACACAACACCCATAACTTTAATCGCGTAGTGATAGAGACTTATTAAATATTTGTTTTTATGTTGTGCCGAACAATTGTCTGTATAAAATATCATTTCTTCCTATGCAGTAGTCTTTTAGAAATGTATAAATACACGTCCCAACTTCATCGCAACCTTTTCCCCCTAGGGATTCATTCCATAGATAACAAAAGGCAGCTTTTGATACAACATCAAATACGGTGCAGTTGTACACATTTAGTCTTCTTTTGTAAAAAAAGAGGGAATAGTTTCCGCGTGGTGTCTGCAGAACTGCCTGCATATCAGAACAACAAATTATATAGTAAGAATAATTTCTGCATTTTTCAATGTCAATTTTTTTTCCAATCTGCACCTATCTTTTTCTTTCAAATGTTTTTCATAACTGTACATCAGTTGTAACTTATCATCGCCAACAGCGTTTTGAAACGACAAACGAATTGAACACTGATCCTTTTTGGGCTTGTGAAACGCAATGTTGAACTCGTTTCGAAATATGTGTTCATAAGTTCCTTGCTTGATAATAGACTTACTATTCTGATGGCACCATTCCTTGTACTGCCGATACATCAGAGACAAGTTTAAGTCACCATCAAGGTATTCTTTTGTTGAACTTGCCCGACAGTAATGCGACTCTTTTCTTGGATAAGAATTTATATGTTCCCGGGCACCATCTTTGTCAGCTTGTGCTAAACATCTACCGGTATTACCATGACATCCTCTACGGTCTTCACTAATTACGCCCGATGCACCTGCTTTCTTTTTATCCACGGTGGTTATAAAAGAATGTCCTACGTCCAATGTTGCCATGAAGAATCGTTTGCACACTCGAATTTCTTCTGAATTTATTGTAAAAGTGTATGACACATTCAGAGATCGCTTGCTATCTTCTTTGTGTAGTGAATACTTTGGCTTAACAACTCCCATAAAACAAGCAACGAAGTAGCGCTGTTTTTCGAGGTCACCAATGCCCTAGAAATCGTTGAAAATGTTTAACCTTTTTCTTCATTAACTTTTTCCGTACATTTCAATCGACATTCAGATGAACATGGAGTTTTTAGCTTTTTAGCGGGTATTGTGCGTCGTTTAACCGTTTGGTAAGACTTTCCTGAGTTTTTTAAACTTTTCTTCACATTCTTTTGCCATTTTTCTGGCTGTCTCTTCCTCTTTCTTGATCTTTTATTATTAGTATTAAAATTTTCACAATCCGGTAAATTTGAAGCATGTGGGTCTATGTAACTTCCACCTCGGAGTGTTCTGGTTCTTGATCCAAGTATAAAACATAAAAATACAATTAAGTAAAACAAAAAGGTACGTACAACTCATACTTACCTACCAAAAAAATTTAAAGAAGTGGTATCCACTTCTTTAAATTTTTTTAGTAGTACGAGGGCGGCACTGAAAATTTCGGGAATCAAGGAAGTGACACAACATTACTATTTTAAAATGTATATATTGCTTTTCGAAGTATTCTCCGCGAAATTTGACACATTTTTCCATACGATGAAACCAATCATTGAAGCAACCATTCCATTCGGAAGTTGGGGTCTCCAAAATAGCCGTTTTGTAGGCGTCCACAGCTTCTTCAGGTGATGAAAATTTCTGACCACGCAATTTATTCTTTATTTTAGGGAAAGTATAGAAATCATTATGGCTTAGGTCGGGGCTGTACGGCGGATGGTCTAATAATTCTATGATTTCTTGCTCTAAAAACTCTTTTGTTCTGTGCGCGGTGTGAGAACTCGCATTGTCTTGATGGAGGATGATGCGGCGGTTGCAGTTCTCTTTACGGAGTTCAGAAACGACCTGTGGCAAACAAATGTTAGCATACCATTCTGCATTAACCGTTCTTTGTCCCTCAAGAGGAATAGTCGCAACATGGCCGGTTTTGGAGACAAACGTGGCCACCATTTTTTTTGCAACACTTCGTGAACGAACAATTTTTGTTGGCTTTAACTCATTTTTGTACACCCAAACTCGTGACTGGTAAAAAACCATGGGAACCGAGCTATCGGAGCATGGAGCTGCACCCAATGCTTCAACAACATCGAATCCCACCTGCTACCCAACACATTCAGGAGTCTGTTTGGACTGTTTTGCACACGCGACCAGAGCGAGGCACATCTCTTTCTAATAATTGTCTGAAAACAATCTGTATGTGCCTCAGCGAACATAAATGAGGCGCTACAGTAACGTGACAGACCAAACAGCATCCTGAATATGTTATTGTACTGGACTCTGAGCATGCTATATGCACGCTGCGTATATCCTACCCATAGGCTACACGTGTAGAATGACTGACAATATGCTTTAAAGAGCGTCATTTTGGCGTCCCTGCTACATCGTGCGAACCTACGTGCCAAGATATTACCGCGCACACATAGCGCTCTACGCTCCCTCTCTATGTCCTCCGTATCTGACAGAGAGGAGGTGACCCAGTGACCCAGATATTTAAATCGGTCAACTCTTCTCAGCTGCACACCGCCAAGAGACACAGGAGGGACACTTCTGCGACTCCTGTCGGCGCCTGCATTAAAAACCATAAATTCGCTTTTACTAGCGTTATATCTGAGCCCATGTTCCACCGCATACTCTTCACAGATACGGAGATGCCTACGTAACGCACTGATAGATGGGCTCAACAGCACCATATCGTCCGCGTAACTTATATTATTAATACAGACGCTGTCAACGTGACATCCTAAGTAGGTGCTGTTGAGCCCACCTATCAGCCGATTCATGTACAGATTAAAGAGGCGGGGCGAGCTTAACCCCCCCTGTCTCGTCCCACACTCCAACCCGTACACCTCCGAAAACACTCCAGCCCATTTTACACTATTTTTCTGATGACCGTACCAGTACTGAAAGAGTCCAATCAGTTCCTTGGGCAGATTGGTTTCGTCGCCAAGTTTTTGCCACAACTTGTCGTATGACATTAAGTCGAATGCCTTCGACAGGTCCAAGGAGCAAGCGTATACCGGCGTTTTCCTGGATGTGTAATACTGCACAGTCTGCTTAAGACAAGAAATGGCACTTTCGGTGGACAGGCCCGGCTGGAACCCAAATTGAGAATCGTTGATATCTGTATGCTGTTCCAGCCCTTTGTCAAGCAGACTATCCAGTACCTTGGCAGTGACAGTCGCCAGTGATATCGGCCTGTAATTGGACAGGTCGGAGGCATCCCCCGTCTTATTTTTATTATAGGTACAACAACTGTAGACATCAAATTCTGCGGCAGATATTGATGACTCACACACAAATTAAAAAGCATAGCAAGCACTCGCGGCAAGTGCACCCCAGCATATCTCAAGTGCTCGACACTGAGACTATCGTGTCCCGGAGACTTGCCTCGACGCATTTTTTTAATAATAGAGGCAACCTCTTTAGCACTGAATCTAACCTTTACTTCTTCGGCGGCACTTGGGCCCCATAGCGCTCCATTCCGCCGAGGAAGTAGGGAAGATATCCTAAAGTACCTTTGGAAAGCACTCGCTATGCCAGCAGGATCACTAATACCAGCCACAGACATTGGAAGGCTCGGCTTAGGATTCAACTTACTTGTATTTTTCCAAAATGTTGAGAATTTTTTTTCAGAACGATTTTTAGCTATTATGTCCATTTTAATTTGTAATGCGTTATCTTGACAATATTTTAATTTAGCCTTAAAATATTTTCTAGATTCACACATATTTTTATAAATAAAACCATGTCTAGGTTTGCCCAGGGAAACCCAGAATTGAAACCATAGACGAGCCTCCTTATGCGCACTACTTACATGTATATTCCACCCCGTTACATAATTCAGTTTCCTAAGTTTTTTCCCCCTATAACAATTCTCAGCGGACTCGCTTAAGGTACATACAATACTACTGTACAATCTGTCTAATATTAATCTGTGTTCGACGTTTGTACATATTTTATCGGCACATATAGACAATTCAACAGGAAAATCAATTAGCCTTAATCTATTATTACATAAATTATTATACTTTTTTATTTGATTACTGTCTCTCTCACCCCATATTACTTTATTATTAATAAACGAAGGTGACTCAATTTTGGTAACAAATTTGTTTATATTACACACTAATTTCAGCGGGAAGTGATCAGACCAAAAAACATTATACAATACAGAAATATCAACAATTGCGTGTCGAGCGGCACTAGTAACAATACAGTGATCGAGCCATCGCCTGCATCCGTGCGCTTCGCTCACAAATGTATAAGTGTCACTAGGTAACATATCCAAGTCAACGCAAGTCCACAGTTGTTCCGAACAGAAGTTAGAAAGTTCATGCGAAAACAACTCACCGGGGTGGGCATTAAAGTCTCCAAGTACAAACACATATTCGCTGTTGCACGTGTCGATCAGAGCACTTATCTCACCTAGGCATTCCGCAAACAAGGGGAGATTGTCAACGTCGTCCGTAGGCATATATACAGAAATCACTAACACTGAACTGTTGTTATTGAGATGAATTTTAATAGCACAAAGACGAACACTATGACAATCAACTATGGAAACATTGGGGAACGCCGACTTTCTCCACAGCAATGCCACACCTCCGTGTGGTCTGCCCCGTAGCACTCCACTGGATGTATCCACAGCAGATTTCCCATGAAATGCAAAGCCATGATGTATATTCCCGAGAAGAGGTATATCTTGCGGCAGTAGCCATGTTTCTTGTAGCGCCAAAATATCAGCGTCAACGCATAGGCCCCTCACACAGTCCATTGAGCGACTCACATTTTTACAGTTAAAACTAATTATTTTAGAAGTTATCATATCCATAAATTCTAATTATTGATTTTGTTGGCTCCGAGTCTTCGATTAAAATCTATGAAGCGGCGAAAAGAAATTCCTTCCGGCCAAAAATCACTTTGCATAAACAAAGATAACTTGCTTCTAGGTACGAATACTTTATAGGCATTATATTCCTTTTCAACCTTATATTCATTTTCTCCAACCTAACATCCATTTCGGATTTTTTTCGTATGTAACTATGAATATCATCCTCGGCTAGCAACGTGATAAATATATATATAGGTATCATGGTGTCCGAGGCCTTGAAATTTACATTTGCTTCCACCAAAGCTTTGCCCTTAGTACCGATAAAACGATTCTTTTGTTTCTTTCTTTGTACGAGAGTCCAATGTTGATCCTTTAAAGTGTCTGCATACGACTTTACCATAACATTTTTATTACATACATTACGGTTTTGTAATGTCGCGGGCGCAGGCGCGAGCGCTTCGCTTGTCGTGTGGTTGGGTAAACACTCAGGTAGGTTCCCATCGGAAATCATATGGCGGCCGCTAACCGGTTCGGACGTTATTAGCTGTGCGGTCGATACATTCACGGCTGTTTCCAAGGTCGGGGCAGCACCTGATTTGTTTTTCGCACTACCCTCAAGTAATAACATTTTTTGTTGATTCCCGATATTATCACCTTTTTTCAGCTTTGGTGAATAATAGCTACCCGACATAGTTTCTATATCCCTGTAATTATCCACAGGCGGCAATCCCATAGGACCACTATTACATTCTAAATCGTCAAATTTACTGGCCCCTCTCTTTGAGTTAATATATCCAGTAAAATTGTTATTTACTAAAGATGATTCCATTATGTTCTGAAGCAATTCCAACTCCTTTTTTGTTGCATAGATATCAGCAAATCTATTAATCTCTTCTCGCATCAATACCTGGTTTTTTAGAATCTGCGTAACGTCTACATGGTCGAATAAGACGGGTGGGAGTTTATGTAGATCTCTCGCAACAAATATCGGCAGGTTCTCAGGATCGCATTCTTTTAAAGTAGAAATGACATCGTCAATTTCGCGACTCTTTTTTACATCTCGCCTACGGGTTTTCATAGTTTTCGACAACGACTCATACAACAGTCGTTTTGCATTGCTTATGTCACTTCCGAAAAGGCAGTTACACAAATACGACTAATGCTTTCTTCACCATTATATCGATTTTATTGCAAATAAAAGCAAGCACTTCGTTAATCACTATGTTGCACGTAGAACATTTCACTAAATTAGACATTTTAACATAGTTTAAATCACTCCGCGCGTACAATTCGACCAGTCGCTTACGCTGTCGGCGTGAAAAATGCAGCTTTTATTAATGAACCACGGATGCACTTTAGAATTTAGAGTAGCAGCGGGACATTTCGAAATAAATTGATACTGAAAAGGAAGTGATTACTAAAATATTTTTTTCTTTAATGGAATAAAAGTTTTATATGAATTAGAACAAAAAATTGAGTTATACCGTTAGTGAATTGGAAATAATATTCATTTTCCTACCATTCTGCATACTTATCTCAAATAACGGAATTTTTGGAAATGTTCCGATAATGAATCCGATCGACGATATCTGCATAATCTATGGATGTGATTACATTATTGATAACATTCAATAGCAACTCAAGGAAATTGGTGTTTACAGAATGATAAAGAATTGTATTAGGTATAATACCAAGTAACTATGACATATAGTAATTATTTTGTTTATATCATTATATAGTCCTCTATTTATTATAAAGTGTTGTATTAATATATTATTATAGTAATGAATTTGCATTTTTTCCATTCTCTAAATGTTATACATACTTGTAAATCATTAATCACAGACATTGTGCCTAAATTAATTGAGAATACCTTAATAGCATTAAGGTATTCTCAATTAATTTAGGCCTTAGGGTAACATTAATAATTTATAATTGTAAAGTGAAAATTTTGCACAATCTAATTATATTTACATCAAGGAGAAAGAATTATGTAATAAATTATGGCAACACTGCACGCTTTTCTTGAAAGAAGTTTTTTTTCCGTTTCTTAGTTTATAATAAAAACGTAAAGAAAGACTAGCAAATAATTTAAATAATTTATTAACTTTGATTCTTCTGACTCTTTATACGAAGAGTCTGTGCAATTTCTTCAGCTCTCTTTTCCCTTTTCTCTCGCCGCGATATTTCTCCCATGGCAAAATATTTCTCCCTGAAAAAGGAAAACAACATAATATTTTCTCTCATCTTAACTGTGGGACAGCCGCGCTTCGTCACGAATAGGCCGTTTCGACCGGATAAATACCACGACCTCACAGAAAACCGGCGTGAAATAACGCTTGCGTTGTGTTTCGTAGAGTGAGTGAGGTTACCGGAGGCCCGAGGGGGGAGGGGGGGAGGATAATCTACCCTGTGTAACACTCCATACCGAAAATTTTGCATTGCTGAACTTGTATTAATCTGTATATCACTTGTATGGTCTTTTATTTTCTCATAAGTCAGCAAACGCCGCGCCGTTAGCTTAGATAGCACTTGCTCAGAATTTGCGACTAGTTTAAGGCATGGATGTGCAGGTAGCTCTTCATATTTATAGTCTGATCTGCAATAAAATTAAATTTTGTTGTTTCTCGCTAATTGACAACTATAATATTCATACATTCTTATCAATGATATCCAAAAACTGATTTTACTACTAAGTTTATGCAATAAGGAAGATCTATTTAAATAAATAAAAAAATATTTGCATATTCTTATTACCTCACATTAGGATACCAGCAAACCAATAGTCTATGTAAAGCTAAATGTCTTGCTGCAAAATTCAGCAGGTCACTGTACATTTGCGGGAGACCATAGTCCACTTTAGATGGCACATGATGCTCTAGATGCTCCTCTGATAGCGTATAGTTGTCTCGCTCTATACCTATCTTCTCTGTTGGTTCTCGAATGCCATAAGGTGCTAAAACAAAAATATATTTCAATGGTACCATTCAATAATACATTGTATCACTTTTTGCTGTTTTCATTATAGGTAATCCTTTATTTGGTATTGGAACATTTAAGTCTTGGTAAGAGAAACTTTAATCACAAAACTTACGATCTGTAATAATAGCATCAAATTTTAGGTCACTTCTCCACAGTGGAAGGGAAAAATCACTAACAATGACATCCAGATACCTTGACTCACTACCATAGTGTTTCATGTTACTTCTTATATTCTCTTCTTTTGTCCGCACCTAATACCAAATTATTTTTAATAAAATAATAATCCTATTTAGCAATAAATCTAGTTTCAAGTAAATGTATGTTTTGCTGAATGTAAATAATAAAGAAATTTTTAGACAAGTCAGGAAGGGTTGGAAAACTATACATACATTTATACCTTTTGTCCACAACGAGTAGGCCGAGTTCGGGCATGTAGCATCATGTAATCTATATCTGAACCCCATACATAAGCTAAAATAAAGTTAAACACCACTCAAATTATTATTCATAAATAAGGGACAAGAAATAAAAATTATATATCCTTTTTGTATCATTAATTCATATCAAAAAAACTGGTTTAACAGATGATATCTGCTTACAAACACAAAGGATCAAATATTAGTTTTCTAGACCTCATCTAAATGAAAATAATATTTACCACCAAAATGGGCAGCTGCAACAAAAAGAGACCCAGATCCAACAAAAGGGTCAAGTATGATGTGACCATTGCTGATTTGCGCCTGATTTGCCATAATCAGTGATAACTGTGCATCCATACTTGTATTTCCAATAAATTTACGTTTCTTCAATGAATGTGCATGTATGAGGTCCCTTTGGCCATCAGCTACCTGTGAATTTTATAATATTCTTGTATTTTTCTAAACTTCCTGTATTTTATTAGATTGTATAATAAAAAGATAAAATTAACAAAACTTTTACAATTTTTAAATGTAATAAATTTTCAACTTACCCATCTACCAAAAAACAGATCATATGGTTCTTCAGGCACATTGTTGCAATCAATTCCATAAAATTCAATGTATGCTAAGGTAATATCTGGGTTTTTAAGATTGACCGTACCATTTAACGGTAAGTAGCTGAATTTCTGTGAAAATAAACAATCGATATCTAAGATATTGCTTATTCTCAAGGGCATATTAAAAACTGATATTATATTACCTCAATCTTATCCACTTTTTCTTTTATGGAAAAATGGTTACAAAATGTTTCTACATGTACTTTATAAGATATGTCGCTGCTACAGCAAGAGCTTATCAGCTCACTGGGACAAATATCAGATTCACTATTATCATTATCAGATATTTCACCAGCAATCCATTTTCCAGTTTTATTGATCAACGCCTGTTTCAAATTAGAATGTAGTCTTGCTTCTGTTTTCGCCCTAGACCATAATTCAACACAGTTTTTGAGCAACACTGATCTCGAAGCAATGAGTTTAACATGCTCCTCAGAGGGTACCTCAACAATCCAGTATGGTTTGCTTGTGCATGGTTTTTCTACAAACTTTATAGGTATATTGAAAAGCTTTATAATACTTTGTATTTCCTAAAATTAAACATCAGATTAAATATCAATAAAATGTAATAGTTTAGCAAGTGTACCACCTTAAGATCTTACATGAAATCTAAAGTCGATATGCTCATGAGCAAACCACATTAAATATCGACGACACATTTTTATATTCTTGTTTTTGATGTATTTTTATCAAAATATTTAGTAAAAACCTGCAAAACTAGCACATTGTTGATACTGAATTTTAGGTTATATTTATGTTGATTGTACTTCTTCTTTTGTTGAGTCGTACGTAGCATAGATAATAAGTAGTACTACTGAATAGGATGTAGTGCGTGTTGTGCCAAATATATCACGGAATACCTATATAAACAAACAATGTATTTTATATTCCGTACTTCTAGCTATAATCGAAAGATTGATCGCTGCTTACTTTATATCGAGCGACAGACACTAAACATGTAATTATAGTAGTGAAACCATCTACCTACATAAGTGCAAAACACAGTGTCATCAGGATTCAGGAAAATTGTTCTTATGCCCGCGCCACACTACGAAAAGGCCGCGAACGCAGAATACATTTTTTCACTTCATTTTCGCGGAATTATGCGCGATTCATGCATAAAGCAGGCTTTAAACATCCATATTTGTTGAAATTATCGTATAACACATACGATAATTTCAATATATCGAATGGATTTGACTTGGAAGGAGAATATAGTTATTATAAATAAATAATAATAATAAATAACTTTTATTTCAGGCTGCGTAGGCTCATATTATAAATACCTAACAGACTAACCATACATATTAAATACCTACTTAAAACTTTTGTCGGCGACGTGATGCGCGTTTCGTTCCGGAGTCTTCCCTGGAACCTCCGGTAGACCACACCAGTCGGCCAGAAATCCTCCACCTCGTAGGTCGACAGTAGAGGCGTCGGTACTCTTACCACAAAGGAACTGAAGTTGACCTTGTTACGAGACTCCAGACGCTCGACCCTTAAGGCGAGGGACGCCTTCTTAAGGATGTAGTCCACGACGTCCTCGACCTCCATGGACCAGTGCAAGCGGGAGACGTACAGCGGCGTCGCGGGTAATTCACATCGAAGTCGTAGCTCGGATACCTAGGGTGCGGTGCCGTGGTGGTTACGATCGGCGGGCTTCCTCTTCTTTTTTCTCTACACCAGTATAAAGCCCTCCATATCGCACCCCCTGCTCTTGTCCTTGTCAGGTCGAGGTGGCTCAGCCTTGGGGCTCTCTTTCTCCCCCTTTGTTTTCGCCCGCGGGGCAGGTTCCAGGCAAGCGACAACACTCGCAAAATTTCTCTGCTGAGTCGCTGGTTGACTCGGCGTCAGCGCAACCCGCATGCGGCGGGGGCGGTAGCTGACTCTTCAGATTCCGCTGACACGCAAAACGATATGTCAGCACGCGCGCCTCCACGACGTGTGTTGACAAAGACAGTTAAATGAATGGGTGACCTACTTAATGAATTATTACATTTTAATTGTAATAATTCACTACGCAAATCACGGATGATAGATTCCGATGCATTCAATCTACCTCGCATCTCGTCCAGCTCTGCCTTCATACTGTTGAAGTTCTTCAGCAGGCTGGAGATGTTGACGTCGTCCATCGTTACCACCGGCAGCTTGTGGAGATCTTTCGCCACATAGGCCGGCACGTCATCTGGATCAGTCTGCTTCAGCAGGGAGATGATGTCCTGCACCCTTCGTTCTCCTCCGTGATGGCATGTTCGCGCAATACAAATCTCTTTACTGGTGAAGGTTGACTTGCAGATCTGCATGATGCTGACCTCGTCCATGGACTCGTTGACGTGTTGTAATGCGGTGCGCGACCGTTGTACAGCGCTCAACGCACGACATTGACGATTTTAAAATGTTCAACTTTTGATACACTTAAGGTGCATCAAAAGTAGAAAAAGTAAAATCTCATTGAGTGAGGTTTTAAAAACAAGCAACATAATATTATTAACATACATAAATGTATTAAGTACATACTTGTATTCCTCTAACTGTCTGATGGAGTTATCTGGCGATCAGGTGGCTGTAAGGGTGTAGGTATAAGGATAAACAAAAACAGATAAAACCTAGTTTAATACCACACTGATAGATGTATAAAATATCTCTCAACATGCTTCATCAAACTCTATATCAATTTAAAACTGTGAACCTATATGACTTGACTTTCATATGTATGCTGGGTTTCTAACAAATCTTGATACCGTTCATGTAGGAAATCTAAATAAGCATCTTTTATGGAACCAGAACATGCAACATAATGTCCTCCTGAATGCTCTGCCACAACTGCATTAGTGAACAAGTTTATCAGTGATTCACTCATCTCTAAAAGAGAAAAAAAAAACATTGTAATAAAAGAACAAAAATCATTAGAAATGCAATACAAAACAAAGAAATAATATTTAAGAATTAAATGTGTCACAAAGAATATATTTTTAAGAGCATTGATAATTGTATATTTTGAACTTATGAAATCAATACCTTTAGGGATTATAGAATCACTTTCCCCATACACATGCAGTGAAGGCAAATTAATATCTTCATCATAAAATCCTTTGTGCACTAAGCTACCAGATCTGAACCCAGATGCAAATATTGCAAATTTAAATGTGTATGGTAAATCTGAAACCAGAAATAACCAAAATATACTTAATTTTTCATTTCTTTAACACTAAAATTGTACAAGTTTTGTATTATAAGATGATCAGATTAACTTCTTTTTTATAATACATACATCCTTTATGCTGCATAGCTGCAAGTAGGCCAACAAGGCAGGCCCCCTGTGAGAAGCCCATGAAACCATCAAATGGACCATACTCCTCCACAACGTCTTTGATCAGGTTTAAAGTCTCTTCAAATCCTATTGCAGGCCCACCCAAACATTTTCCACTGAATGAGTTGTCTTCAGCATTAAACCACCAGGACCGAGCATCTATAATTATAAATGATATTTTTTTCTAATGATATTCAACAGTTAAACAATGATAGTTAAATGTCTTTCCTTATTTACCTTCATCCCCAGTCCCATCATCCGTAGCTACTCTGTGTGGTGCTGATATAAACACTAACTGAGCGTATTTAGACACCGCTTTCCTGAAGGATCCGATTTTGCCTCTAAATAAAGTGCCATTCTGCCTATAGCCATGAAAAGCTAAAATTTTTAGTTTTGGCTTTTCCTCCTTATTTCTTGTACTTGGTGATGAGTTTGCTTCCGACATGGTGCAGCTTATAACTGACAACCTAAATTTTCTACATTGATTACTCCACAAACATTTAAATAGTCTCAGTCTCCTCAGAAATATAATTTTAATCTTTTTGCTCGAGCTAACCTCAAGAGAAAAATAGTACCTTTTTAGAATATAGCAATAGAATTTTACCTATAAACATAAATCAATAAACTGGAATTGTATTAGTAATACTTCTTGAATGTAATCAAAGTACAATCTTATTTATTGTACTTTATTTATTAAATATGTATGATTGAATTTTTGAAATTTCTAAATTTTTTTAAAATTATTATTTAAATATGGCATCAGCTTAAAACCATTTGCCAGTGTCAAGTTAAAAGGCGGGAAATAGAACTTTCGTTTCAATTTTCAACACCGTATTCCTAAATTGTCAAGTCTAAAGTCTAGTCAAAGCCCAAATAAATAGCCAGTGCAGTCCATGAGTCATGTCAATCGATTCAGTAAAGTGGTAGAAGCTTTACTGAAAGTTCCTAGGGAGGGAAACTCAAAATAGCACGTTTTAGAAGTTGTACCGCTAGCCCACACTTGTGCACGTTAACATTTGCCGGGAAGCTCAATGGGTGACGTTGTGGATTTTGTATGATTAAATAAATTTATTATTATTTACTTTACATTATTTCGGTTCTTACAATATTGATAGAATAATAACCATTAAATATTCGTTAACGTGCACAAGTGTGGGCAAGTGGTACAACTTCTAAAAACGTGCTATTTTGTGTTTTCGACAAAACTCCCTATGAACACTCAGTAAAGCTTCTACCACTTTACTAAATCGACTGACATGACTCATGGACTGCACTGACTATTTATTTGGACTTTGACTAGACTTTAGACTTGCCGATTTAGGAATACGGTGTTGATTGAAAATTGAAACGAAAGTTCTATTTCCCGCCTTTTAACTTGACACTGGCAAGTGGTTATAAGCCGATGCCATATATAAATAATAAAAAAACAATTGTAATGTGTAAAATTTGGCGCCAATTTCTGTTGTAATTTGTTTACAAGCATCGGAATCAGTTAAAAGTGTTCCGTGATCGGAATTAATTTTGGTAAATCCATAGGTAGTTAGGAGAAATAGATTCATATTACTAAATTGTGCCAAGAGAATGGACGAAGGCGACTTTGAGCAACGTTTAAGGGATCTACAACGCGAATATTTAGAGTTCTTGGACGATGAGGTACTTTGTTTTTGTTATAACCTTAATTCGCTATAAAATATTTTTTCATTTGAAGTTTAGATTAATGAGCAATATTTTTACTGTAGGAAGAGCAAGGTGTTTACTCGGAAAGAGTAAAACAGATGATAAGTGAGAACAGTAAACGCTTAGTAGTAAACATAAATGATCTACGCAGAAAAAGCCCTAACCGGGCTAAAAATTTATTGGAAAATGCCTTTGAGGAGCAGATCGCGTTTCAAAAAGCTCTTAAAGAATACGTATCGTCTATTGACCCTACATATGCTAAGGAGCAAGAGGAATTTTTTGTGGCATTTTCTGGTAGTTTTGGTTCAAAACATGTGACACCAAGGAGCTTGACGTCTAGGTAATTTATATTAGGGCCTGTTTCACAATCTTCTTAAAAGTGTCGGATAGCTTATTCGGAAGTTTTGTATTGTGAAACAGGCCTTTATATCTAATTATTATTTAGTATTAATATGGGAACTAAAATGAGCAAAGAAAAATGTTGCATTAATTTAATCTATAAATAACTTTATTTACAGAGCTTAACTAAATAGACTAAACAATGTGTTATTTAAATCTAATTTATTTTTACGTAATCTAGTCTTTTTATAATTTAAAAGATATTTATCGTCCTGTCTGTCGCTCCGTGTGCCATTTGGCAAAGGCCTCCTCCATTCAATTCTATATCTAGCAACTCTGCTCCATGTTATCCCTGCTATGTGTTTGAAGTCATCTGCCCATCTTTTGTTTTGTCTTCCTCATTGTGCCATTTTTAGGATACCATTCCATTACCTTTTCAGTTCATACCTCTAATCATATGTCCTGCCCATTTCCATTTAAGCCGTTTTATTTTCACTTTTCTGAACTTTAGTTATTTTTCTGATTTCTTCATTTCTTAGTCGATCTATTTTCTTAATTCCAAGCATACTTCGTTCCATTGCACGTGGACAGGTAGCTTTCAGTAGTTTGGACAGATTTTGGTTAGTTAAGGACCAAGTTTGGCTTCCATACATTAAGATAGGTAGAATGTAAATGTCAAATATTTTACCTTTAAATTTAATTTGTATATTTTCATTTTTCATCACTTCTTTCAAAGCCCAGTAATTTTTCCAAGCTTTTGCAACTCTTCTTCCCAGTTCTTTATTAATTGTATCTTTGGGTGATATTACTTGACCTAAGTATATATATTCCTCCACATATTCTATCAAACAATCTCCTAATGTAATACATTATTTAGGACCATTAGTCATTACTTTTGTTTTTTCTGAATTGAATTCTAGGCCAACTGCTTTGTTTTCGTTAGCTAGTTCATTTATCATGGTGTTGAGTTCTTCTGATTTTGTAGAAAACAGACAAATATCATCGGCGAACCTGAGATGTGTAAGCTTGGAGCCATTAATATTTAATCGAAAGCTGTCCCAGTTTATACCTCTAAATACTTTTTCCATTACCACTGCAAAGTCTGGGTGAAAATGGGTCTCCTTGATATACTCCTTTCTGTATGTTAAAGGGCTTCCCTTTCCTTTCGAGCTGTATGCATGACATACTGTGTTTATATATTGTTCTAATTATTCTAATGTATTTGTTTTCTATGCCCTGTTGTTCAAGCGCCTCCTAAATTTTAATGTGCACTAAAGAGTCAAAGGCTTTAGTGTAGTCAAATATTCCTTGTACTTTTAAATTATTTGTCTCATTACATGTATGTGATCCAATACTGAGTATCCGCTACAGAAACCAGCTTGTTCCTCCGGTTTTGTTCTTTGGTCTTTCCTGTGTTTCCTAATAGTTTTATTAATTACTTAACTTTTTTCTTTGAGATAGTAGCTCTCTTGCTCTTGATCCTATCTTGTCTTTGTATTTGGTTTGGTCGATTATCTCACTATTGATGTTAAGCAGTGCTATTTCTATGTTGTTATATTCTTTTTCTGTGTCACCATTTTCATTGTATCAATTTAGACTTGTTGTGTGCTTAAATATAATATGTTTTCAGGTATTGGTATTACTTTGCTGTGCAATTTAAATTGTTTTCTCGACATTTTATGTTTTTAAGGCTTAGTTTTGCTTGTAGTTTGCGATGATTCGTGTTTAAATTAAGATTGTTGATGGTGTCAACATCCTTAAATGCTCGTAATTTGTCCATTGTTGTTACGTTTTCCAGTACAACATTTTTCAGTTACTGGTAACGAGATTCCATTGTAATCGCCAATTTGAGCATTGAAGTCTCCCATAATTATGAGATTCTTGTGTGTATTTTCTAAAACTGTACCTGATAGGTGGTAAAAATCATCTTACTGGTTATTATCGGAGGCCTCAGTTGATGCATATATTATAATATTAACAACTTTGATTTGTTCCGATATACCTGTAAACTTTTCTATTTTGTCTTTTAGGTGTTGTTTTATTAGAAATCCTATCCCATATTGGCCTTGTGTTTCGCCTTTATAGTACTTGACATAGTCTTCAAAAGACAGTATTTCTTCGCCCAGTCTTCGTACCTCGGAGAGTCCAATAATATCCCATTTGATAGTTGCTAGGGCTTGTTCTAGTTCGGTGAGATGTTCGTTTGTTCTTAGAGTTCTGGTGTTGAGCGTTCCGATAAAAAAATGTAGCATAAACATTTTTACAAAACTTTAGTTCAAAAAGTTTTGTATAATATTTAATATTTATTTGTCTTACAGGTACTTAGGCAACCTTTTATGTGTAGAGGGTATTGTAACAAGAGTGTCTCTAGTACGACCAAAAGTTGTTAGAAGTGTTCACTACTGCCCAGCAACTAAAAAGGTTATGGAGCGTAAATACACTGACTTAACATCATTTGAAGCTTTTCCTACATCTGCGGTGTATCCAACAAAGGTAATAATAATGCCAGACAAAAAAGACTTAAAAGGTTTAGGACTTTTCATTTTCATCAAATTCATATACATAATATATCTAACTTCCAGGATGATGAAGGAAACCCACTTGAGACAGAGTATGGTCTATCACGGTATAAGGATCATCAAACTTTGACTGTACAAGAGATGCCAGAGAAGGCCCCTGCTGGCCAGTTACCGAGAAGTGTGGACATCATCTGTGATGATGATCTGGTGGACAAGTGCAAGCCGGGAGACAGGGTGCAGGTGGTTGGCAACTACAGGTGTCTGCCATCTAAACAAGGAAGTTTTACTGCTGGAACTTTTAGGTTAGATAAAGATACAAAACAATAACTATAATGTTAATTTAAAAAAAATCCAACTGCATCAAATAATTTTGATATACCCAGTGTCCCTATTATGACTAAGACAAATCCTCTCAAGCTCAAATGTGACAAGCCATTTAGGCTCTGGAGCTTGCCAAAGAAATAAAAATACATACACTTGAAAAACATAACCCTCTTTCCGGCGGAGTTGGATAAAAATCAGATTAAGTATACAACCTAGTCGGGTAAAAATAGAACAGCGTATTACTATATTGTGCTCTTTAAAACAATTCTAATAGTTTGAAACAACTTCAGATTTAATATTTTTTAGAATTTAAAAAGTATTTCATTGATTCTTTTGCAGAACCATACTTATAGCAAACAATGTGACACAGATTAATAAGGAGATGAATCTCAACATCACTAGGGAAGACATTAAACTATGTAAGCGGCTAGCAAACAGATCTAATACTGATATATTTGAATTGATAAGCAAGTCTCTAGCTCCATCTATACATGGCCATGACTATATTAAGAAGGCAATATTATGTTTGCTACTTGGGGGCATAGAGAAGATCTTGCCTAATGGCACAAGACTCAGAGGGTAAGTTACTTTTTTGTATCGGCTATATTGTTGCGGCTATACCGCTACGGGGCGCACGGCGCCTGCGCATGCGCCTTATTACGCCGCGCACACTGCGCGGCGATAGCTATACTAACATAGGCGACCAGACTAACACGTTTTATAATACAGTCCACATTATTAGTACCAAGTCTTTTTATTTCACATCTGGGAGCCTACAAATATCTATAATTTTTCTATAATAATATTACAAAAAAGAAAATTTGATTATTTGTATGTTAACATGTTTATATGTTGTTTTGTTTCTAATATTTTATGTGGTTGTAAATGTGCCTGCAATGTCGATTTTGTCCAAAATTTTAAATTACATTAGGGTGGAAGAGAGTCAAGTAAAATATTATATAATAAGTGGTAAATACCAAATATAATGTCTATTGCAGTGACATAAACATTCTTCTAATCGGCGACCCCTCAGTAGCGAAGTCTCAGCTACTGCGATACGTGCTGATGACGGCGCCGCGAGCCATCACTACCACTGGTCGAGGCTCCTCCGGCGTCGGTCTTACTGCAGCCGTCACTACTGATCCGGAGACGGGAGATAGAAGGTACTAGCAATCAGGAGAGTAGCTACCACTGTGTCAGCCATATCAATTCTTAGGAGCCCCGGGCTACAGGGGCCCCCAACGTAAGTCAAAGAACAATTCGTAAAATGTTATCCACATATTACTGGTGTGTAAGTTTATCACCAGTGTTTTCAACGTGCGAGTAATGTTTTCGGAGTCTTTTAGATATGGACAGAATCTAAAATTCTTGCTTTACTCCGCGGTTGTTTTAATGACTAGTTTTTTAAAGACTTGATTACAAAAACAAACAAACAATTAGTACCAATGGCCGTCGCGCAAGATTTTCCTACAAGATGTTGACTACAAAAAATTTATTAAATTAGCAATCATGTAGTTGGTATTTTTTAGATGATACCTATCTAATTACTAAACTATATATGAAATATTATATTTTTTTACGTTTATCAAGTAGATAACCTTAATATTTCTGAGTATGTAAATTAAACTAAGAATTTGACATATAGTTACTCATTATTTAAATAATAGTTAGTATATTGTAACTAGTTCTCCTAATGTAAATTATAAAAAATATTGTTGTTGATCATTGATCCAATGTAAATTAGTTGACTTCTTGCTGCATGCCGCCCTGTATCGCAAGTTCTCTTGATGGATTGTTGATGAATTACAATGTAAACCATATCTACTACACAGTTAACGTTGCTTATTTGTGATTCAAATTTCAAACGGGCCCATTAATTTCTGAAGCACATACCCCTATCTAATCTTACAACTCGCGCCGCTTACTGAACCAAATCGGCCCAAAAACGGAGAAATCATCTTGCTTTTATTCTAACTACTAATTTCTAGGTTGGAAGCCGGTGCCATGGTGTTGGCTGACCGCGGTGTGGTGTGTATCGACGAGTTCGACAAGATGTCGGATATCGACCGCACCGCCATACACGAGGTCATGGAGCAGGGCCGCGTCACCATCGCCAAGGCCGGCGTACATGCCGCGCTCAACGCCCGCTGCTCAGTGCTCGCTGCCGCCAACCCGGTGTATGGACGAGTATGTATCAATAGAATTGTACAAATACAGTAGAGGCAAATTGTAAATGTGTAAACAAGTAAACTTTGATGCTAATGCCCGAATACTGAAACGACAGTTAAAATAAGTAACGGTCATATCACATGTTGTCCTTATCAATTTGGTCAGCAGAGACAGCAATAGCCTGTGAATAGGAGGGCTCTATTTTGAGTAGCGCTTCAGTATTCGGCCGTTAGGATGTGTGTACATTGCCACTATCGACATTGCACGTGTATGACTGATATTAGTGTCTCGTTCGCGTAGTGTCATTGACTCCCAGCATCATGTTGCAACCATGTCGTCATTGAAACATGTTTGCAGTAGGCTCATGGTTGTAATGGATAGTGATAATTTTCTTCTATTTTGAATGCAAAATTTGTAAGGAAACTTTATTTTAAATATAAGTTTGTACTTGTTTCGTTTCAGTATGATCAGTACAAGACACCTATGGAAAACATTGGCCTGCAAGATTCTCTGTTGTCTCGTTTTGACCTGCTGTTCGTAATGCTGGACATTGCGGATGCGGACCATGATAATATGATCTCAGAGCATGTTCTACGTATGCACAGATACAGGTAAATAAAAAGTATTTTTAGTAAAATATGATCAATTTGGAAGTGGTTAAACATTGTAAACAAATTTAAGTATAGTAAAACATATCTATTTTTATTGTGACCTGTTTGTAGGAATCCTAAAGAACAAGATGGTGAAGTCCTACCCATGGGTTCTACAGTTGAAATGCTCTCTACTGAAAATCCTGATAATGATGAACAGGTGAGATTTCTACAATATTTAAGAACAATAACAACATGCAGGGCCATATATAAGTTTTTTCAATAAAAGCATCTAAGATTTGTAGACTTTTATCCGATGCGTATTTTATCCACGGGAAATTATAATTCACATCCAATACCAATCTGTGATGTTAAAGCAGGCTGTGCGTGTGTGAGTATATTGGTGCATACGAGAGCAATTGAATATTATACCCGACCTTTTCTGGTGACACCCGGTATTTCTTTTCTTTTTAATTTAATTTTAATCGCAACTCTTGTAGCATTATGTGGTACTTTAAATTAAGTTCAAATTAATAATAATATGTTATTATTTCTTGTTATACTTTATGTTACAACACCTCATGGTTAAAACTTGTGTCACAACTGTATACTTAATCTCTTACCTATCAGTGAAAACTTTTAATTGGCTTTATGGTGTCTATAAATGTATTACTATTGTAATTATCTGTAAGCTGTAAGTTTTCCGAATACAATAAAAATAAAAAATAAAAATAAAAAAAATATGCTACAAATACAAGGGTTCCAAATTTTTATTTACAGTTAATTTTAAAATAGGTTGTAAAAAAACTATAACTCGACTACGTAAAAAAAGGGTCTAAAAAGGCCAAAACAAGAAAATAAATCAGATAGAAATCCAGAAATGCATAGGTACAAAAATGGTCAAGGTAGATCTGTGGTCGCACCCGCTAATGGCATCCAAGCGTCAGTTCACACCGAGATGCGTCGCGTCTAGATGTGAGCTGACTCTAAGGCCTAGAGAAGTTTCTAGAAAACGCGTATATTCGTCATACACATGCATACCCCAAGATAGATACAGACGGCTGCGATTTGACATCGACTGTTCCGAACTTTATAAAGTTGGTGAGACCACAGGTCTACTTTGACCATTTTTGTACCTATGCATTTCTGGATTTCTATCTGATTTATTTTCTTGTTTTGGCCTTGTTAGACCCCTTTTTTACGTAGTAGAGTTATAGTTTTTTACCTTGTTTTTTTATTTCGTATTTTTCCGTTTCCCAATCGAGCATATTTTTGGAATAATATTAATAAGTAATCAACACACTTAAAATTAAAAATATCTTCTTCACGAGCGCGGAGCGAGCCAATTTTTTTTTAGATTTAAAGAACAATAATAATATTAATATTATGATTATCAATAAACGCAATTGAGGTCATACAAATACTGCGATTCAGAAATATGTAAGACAAGTATAGTAGATGTCACTATACGGGTCTTACATCGAACGAATAAGTAATAAAAGTGCTAATTAATAATTCATTTCATCTGCATTATCGAATTAAAAACGGCTGAACCGATTAACCGACTTTAATCTTTTTTTTTGTTTGAAGGCTTATATGATCGAGGATGTTCATAGCTATAATTCATCATCATCAGCTCGTTCACTGCTTGACAATTTAGAGGTTTTATTTTGTTATATATAAAAATTATATTTATAAAATGAAATATATTTTATAAAGGTACTATAATACATAAATTATATTTTATAGTGTTATATTACGTAATGTTCGGAAATTGGACAACTGCAGGCTTAACATGCGCACCCTAGGAACACCATAGAATCGACAAAATGACAGATTGAAGAAACATTAATCCCATTCGGAGCAAAATAGATTTTATTGTAAGGCATTAAGGTCGATGCATCGTCGATATGAGAAACAACATTTCTTTTCTTCCCGAGCATGAGCTCACAAAATGGCCTCTATTGGCAGTTAAAGTAGAAAGGTTTTATTATTTGAGTGTCAATTATTCTTACATTAATGTCAACTACTCCACATCATGGCGCGGGCGGTCCAAGACAAATAGTTTCTATAGGTTCAGTCATTTACTTGAAAAGTTGATCATTTTTGACAGAAGATTTCCCGGCGGCAGCAGCAACAAACTGTTTGGATAGAATATTTCTGCTTTAAAATTATTTCTTCGGATCACTATGCTAAGCCCGCTGGGCTGTACAAATTGTACGACCAAATGCCAAAATCATTACGCTTCCTTTTGTCTTCGCCGTAGTCGGGTAAAAACAGAAAGTAAAGTATTAATTGCTCAACTAAAATTTCAGGACACAAACGAATCAATATACGAGAAATATGATCCTCTGCTCCACGGGAATACACGCAGTAAGAAAGATCAGATACTTAGTACGACTTTCATGAGGAAATTTATTAATATCGCCAAATTCATGAAGCCCAAGCTGACCCAGGAGGCCTCGGACACTATTGCAGACGAATACACAAGGCTGAGGAACCAGGACACTATGGACAGTGATATTGCCAAAGTAAGTAATATTTAATATCTAATGAAATCTAGTACATTAGTTATTACACTGCATAGAATTAAAATGTTTCCAATTACGTAAGATTTACTTAAAACAGCACGAGCTATAATATTTCGTCTGAACTTGTGACAGACGCTATAACATTTAATAGCCAGCTTTTAGTATAGCAATGCCCTTAGGAGATAAGCTTACATAAAGTTAGTTTACGCAAGACATTAGCCCCTTACTAATAAAAAGATTTACACAACGGATAACTTAAACAATGTTGCTGTCTTTGTCTGTTAAGTGAATTTTCCAACACATCACACAAAGACAGTAACGTTGTTTAAGTTATACATTGTGTGAATCTTTTTATTATTAAGGGCACCTTTATTTTATTTTTAACATGTCACTAACCAGTAGAGTATCCTTGAAGTTCTGAAATTGTCTATTTTAGATATACTCCGCCTGGTGGGGACGACCTGGGAGATTTCTTTGTTTTGTAGCATTTTAAGTTTTGTAGTTATTTTTTTTTTAGCACTTACCTACTTTTATAGTTTGTAAATATTTTAAATAGATTTTAGTTAATTTTAGCTTTTAACATTATATTACATAACTTTGTAATCTCATGTGTGAAGATATTAAATTCTCTGCTTTCATTTATAACTTTTATACAATGATATGTATTTAAACTTGCAAATAAACCTTCAAATTTTGGGTGTATAAATATCGTATATGGCATACTAAATTACTAAGTTAGCGAAAGAATGTTAGCACAAAAAATACCAAATCCTGCGACTAAATAATACCAGTTTGTTAACTGAATATTCCAAACTGGTATAAGAATGGGCACATATTTTTTCCATAAAGTAGGTTATTCAAAAAACATAATAAGCTGTGAACTGAGCTTAAACCGGGGGCGCAAAAAACATAGTACTACAAGGAACCCATATTTATTTATATTATACCTTCGCTCTGTCCTTCCGTCTCTCTGACTGTCTGTCGTTCTAGCTTCTGTAATAATGAAATTTAAATTGATGATATTTGGTAGGTATATCCCCCCATCATTATAGGGTATTGTCGAATAAATCCTTTTAAATGGTGAGGTTTCATACGTGAATTTTTAATAGTTGATGATATGGCTTAGTTGATAGCTCATGCATTACACACATTGGACAGTATCATCTGGAAAGTTTGCTGGAGTATTAAAAATTGGTAATTTTATAGATTTTATTTTCGTAAAATCTTAAAAACAACACCCATATGAAAGGAAAATAAAACACAACTCCAAAAATGTTTTTTTTTTTTCGTAGCAGATAATTTGTATTTTACCAGCAATTAATTTATCAGCCCAATCTGGTTTTATAGCTGCTTACATGGTTTTTCAGTCGCCAATATTAGGTCGTCAACTTTGATGTGCAGTCAACGTATTTTTTATTCGCACGATTATAACCCTCGTACAATTAATTACTGAACTTTTAATTCACAGACTCAGCCCGTGACGGCGCGTTCATTAGAAACACTTATCCGGCTGTCAACAGCGCACGCGAAGTGCCGTCTCAGCTTCCAAGTGACGCGTGACGACGCGTTAGCTGCCATAGAGCTCGTTCACTACGCTTACTTCAAGAAAGTAAGAATAGCCGACTATAATTGATGTTAGCACTGACAAGCGATCGAACTTTCAGTGCTCGCAGCTTGCTTAATCATTTGAATATGTTTAATTAATTATTTTGTATAATATTAGGTACATACTTGGTTTTGTGGCTTTTACATCTAAGGCTTATCTATAAATTGTAAAAAAAAATTAAATAAATTAATAGGTGTTGATGAAAGAAAAACGTCGCAAACGTAGAGCCTCCTCCGGTGAAGAAGACGGTTCAGACAAGGAGGAAGAGCAGCCGCGAGCCAAGCGCACGCGCAGGACTGTAAGACTAATTTACATTATTATTTAAAGTACATATACCAGCTTTTGCCTGCGGGTTTGAACTCATGTGATTTACCACTTTTATCATAAAAATTGTTGACGAAATTAATTTTAATGTAATCTGTTCAGTGGATTGACCTGCGTGCTATTAATACATCTATGGACGCTTCCACACCATGTCAATCTGGTCCCGTAATAAGTTTTAACAGAACTAATGTTACGGGTACCAGACAACGAAAACTAGAACATAGAAAACTTTTTTGTACCTTTGGCTGGTTTCGAACCCGCGATCTCCGGCTTAAGCACTGATGCGCACAACCGTTGAGCACCATAGGTCGTCGCTATTACATCAGTGGATATTGATTCTCATTTAATTAAACACAATAACACAAATTGTGTGAACAATAAAATTTTATATAATAACAGCGAGACGCGAGTCAAGCTCAGGACCCGTACGACTTCTCATCAGACGATGATACGGAACCCGTGTTGCGCGCCGCACGAGCGACGCAGCCCGCGCCGGAGGCCACACCTACCACATCCAAATCCATACAGCCGCAACGGTAACTCACTCATTACATTCGCAATCATTGTTTATTATTCACACTAGCTAATAATTATGATTTATAGATCTGCACCGACAAAAATATATGCTTCAAATTAATAACATATGTAGCTCATCACTGGTGCCATCTGTTTGATATCGATGGTATTTGCAGTATTTGATATTGATGGTGTTCCGACATCTACTATCTTTTAGGTTTATCCCCATTTTTCATTCAAATTAAATAGGTACTTGTGTTACGGGTAACATACCATGTAAGTACTTAATGTACTTACTATGTTCTTATCGTTTATTGGTGCAATAATACCAACATTTGCATGTTGTTTTCTAGGTTATCCCAATTCAAGTCCGCCCTGCAACAGCTATACCGTGATGAGCGCGCGAACAATCTGCCGCTACAGCGCGTAACGTCGCACATCAACCAACTGTACTTGCACGAGCCGTTCGATTCGGGGGAAATACAGGCGGCTTTGGACAGGATGACTCAAGACAACCAGGTCATGATGGCTGACGATATCATTTTCCTTGTGTAAAAACATAGTATTTGTTGCTGAATTGACACATTATTTTGGGTCAACTGTTACTTGTGTAAAAAAAAAAAATTCTTCCTTGAAATATTTGTTGCTGAATTGACACATAATTTTGGGTCAACTGTTACTTGTGTAAAAAACAAACATTCTGCCTTATAGTATTTGTTGCTGAAGTGACACATAAATTTGGGTACACTATTACTTGATACACCACAGTGCAAAAGTTGTTACTTTTTTGTTTTGTCTGTGTTACACTTTTTCATAATCACCATTGTAATACATAATTAACAAAAGGGATTTTTACGTTTCGAATATATAATTTCTTGGTTTAAGATTTTATAATTGTTAAAAAACAATATTTAAACAATTTAGTCCATGGCAAAATCGCTAGTGTAAGCGTTTTCTTCGATTATCGAGATTATGATATAAAGTAGAAATTGTTAACATCTGAAATAAAATTGATTTTCTAAATTCTGAATTTTTTACTACGGAATTTAAACCATATACTTCATCTTATAAGAATAAGAGTTATTTTATTTGCGAAACTTTACATCTGTATGAGTACAATAATGTTACAGACATATTCAAATCAAAATGTATACAGACTCATTAATTTTGTGTACTAGTCTCGCCTGCACTAGGCTTAGCCTGTCCTGCAGATCGCCAAGATTCAGTTTGAATTTTGCATCCTTCAAATACCAAATTATCAGCATACCTTGAAAATTTTAAAAGCTAAAAAATAAAGTAGATAACATTTTTATAATATTTTTTAATTTACCATAATTTAAAATTATATTTAAAAATTGATTGCAATCCCAACGTCTCGATAAAACTCGAGAACGGCTGGAATTGTGGAAATCATAAGTTCAGGGAAGGTTTGAACGGTGAGAAATGTTGAAAAAAATGTGAGTAACATAATAAAAATGACGATTGAATTTTTCCCTTCAAGGGGCCCCATACACTGTCCGGTTTTCTTTTAGTTCGGCCTGAACGGATGCAAAATCGTATCGTCTATGTGCAATTTCGAGATCGCATCAGTCGGCCTGATGGGCTGAAGCGATTAATTCCAGTGTTGCAAACTCTGTTTTTGCGAAACTATAAGAAAGTTACTAAACTTAGGAATCCCTAAAAAACAAAATCCACTACCTTTTCAGTTTTAATATATTGAAAATATAATAATTTTACCGTTAGGAAATATTACGTATATAGAAATTAAATCGGTAGTTTAAGCGACTTACGGACGCGTGCTACTATGTGCTATTATGATTAGTGCCTGGCTATTTTCTACAAAACCACTACTAACAACTTAATTCCTACTGAAGAGGGAATAAAATACTAAATTTAGTAGTAAAACTTTGTAAAACAACTAAGTTGGCGGCAATAAAATTCGAGTGTAAAATAAAACAGGTCAAGTGCGAGTCGGCATGAGGGGTTCCGTACAAAACGGAAAAATCACGTTTGTTGTATGGGAGCCTCAAATTTTTATATTAATCTGTTTTTAGTATTTGTTGTTATAACCTACATCGTTTGTGAAAATTTCAACTGTCGAGCTATCACGGTATAAGAAGGTTATGACAGCCTGGTAACAAACGGACGGACAGCAAAGTCTCAGTAATAGGGTCCCGTTTTTACCCTTTGGGTACGTAAGCTTAAAAATGGCACCGTGGTCTAAAGAATATTTATTGGAGTCCAGTATTTACAACTTTAGAGCCACTTTTTATTTTTATGGTTGATAAAATCTAAAGACCATTACTATATAACAAAGAGAAATGATTTCTATAACATATCTATTACTAGAAAAATGTATGACACAATAATTCGGTTTCGTCGATAGCGTGACTACAGTTGCAGCAAAATACAATTAAGAAATAAAATAATAGGCTAAACCAGTGGTTCCCAGACTCTTTTGTTTCATAGACCACATTCAAAATTTTGCTGGATCCGGTGGACCCCCTGCATTTACATTCTACATTACTACCAATTTCTAAATCTCGAAAAAAAAGTGAAGATTAATCTATCTATCTATGGAAACTTGCGTTGTGGCTGAGTTTCAACGACGAATTATCAGTTTTCGAAAAAAAGGTTAGAATTGATTGCTTGATAGGGTTAATTATTTGATAATAAAGTAGGTAGACTAAACAAATTTTCAATTAAATTTTAATTCATTGTGTTGTGAGTGGATGTCAAAAAAGCAAAGTTGGCCAAGCGAAAAAGTGACTTCATCCAACTTTATTTTTTTGAAATCTACAGTGACTCAGCACAAGGACCAATCAATTCTCACAAATTTTATTTACAAAACGTCCCATTCGGAGTGGTAAAAAGAAATATAGTATATTTCCTTGTGTTGTAGGTATATATATTATATATTCAAATATATAAATTATTACACTAATAATTATTATTGTTTTAACAGTCGTAATATAATCAAAATTAAACACTTATTTATAAAGTAATGTAACTTCTACAATGGTAATTACAAAAAAAGATATAATTTTAATGAGATTGATGTAGGTACTTGATGGATTGAAAGCAAATTATCAATATTTGGCTTGAGTTTTGTAAGGAATAACCCCAAATCTCCCCGTTCTGTGATATTCAATCTGTTCCTTTTTATTGTTAATAAGTTTGTAACGTCACTAAAAATGTTTTCGACGAGATATGACGAGGGACACGCTATCAGAATCTTTTGCGCGATTCCCCACAGTTCAGGATATTTTTCAGGTATTTCTGCCTGCAACCAAAATGTTTGGATACCCTCTTTTAAATGTCACTTTCAGCTCCTCATTAGTGCCAAGCTCGAGTAGCTCCTCTTGTAATATTACATTCTCTACTTCTGTTTCATCTAATGGACTTATGATCCATGGTGGATTTCCATTGTTGTTCGAACAACCCGTCAGTTGTCAAGGTCAAGCGCTAGTGCATACATCTTCGACTATTATAAACATGACGGTTTGTGTCGTTATTGGATGTCACAATGAATCGGAAAAGGAGATCTGACATTTTCACGAAAAAATATTGTGATCCAATTAACGTAATGGCACCAGTCTTGGACAAGCATCCAGTAATGGACAAAAAAAACATTAAATTTGAAAAATAAGACAAAAAATTTCGCTATACAATCTGGCAACACTTAAAATAAAAGTTTGATTTATAATGCTGTCAAAATATGACACTTCATTTTATTCGGCCATTAAGTTTATAGATGGCGTAACATTGTATTTTGTCGCTCCGACTCGTTGTTGAAATATCCGTTTTTACTAAAGAAATCCGTAAGGAAGTGAGTACACAAATTAGTTTTTAAGTATTTTTGTATTAATCTCAGTGAAATTTGATATTATTTTTTGTTATGTTGGTTAAATGTGCGAAATATTTCACGATTTAGTGGCATGATAGGTTATGTTGTTTAAATAAAATTATGTTGCGTCCATAACTGGATTTTATTTTAAGGAGATACCATTTATGGACAATTGTCGAAATTAAACTTTTTTTCAAGTTTTTAATGACATACGCTTTTTTGTATTTGTTTCTCTTTCTGTTTAATATACCTCGTATCTTTCAAATGGTCGTGATATACCTATCACGACCATTTGAAAGATAGGGTTCCAGAAATGGACAACGATTGCCCATGACTGGATTCGCCTTAGTTTCCTATAGTGGACAATGATATTTTTTGTTTCAAGAATGGCGCCTAAATAAAATTATACTCCCGAACAAATGGGTAACGCAATCAATGCCGTTAATAAAGGGGAAACAATAGCAAAAGCCGCTGAAAGATTTGGAGTGCCTAGAATAACTCTACACAATAAAGTATCAGGTAGAAGTCCTAAGGTCTGCTCTATGGGTCCAACTACATATCTCTCTAAAGAAGAAGAATATTTATTAGAACAATGGGTAATTATGATGAGTGAGAAACATGTTCCCATTACAAAAGAAGAATTGTTGGACAGCGTCCAAAAAATTATTACGGACAAACGTCAAAATACACCTTTCGTCGATAATCGCCCGGGGAAAAAATGATACAAACTTTTTTAAAACGACACCCAATTCTGGCTGAAAGAACTGCCCAAAATCTAACTACCGCTCGGAACAACGTTACAGAAGTTGAAATTAAAAAGTGGTTTAAAGAGGTTGACGACTATTTAGAGAAAAAGGGATTAAAATCTGCTCTGGAAGAACCTGAAAGAGTATTTAATACTGACGAAAGCGCCTTTTTTTTATCTCCCAAGCCAGGTAAAGTACTTGCAAAAAGAGGCGAGAAGCATGTTTACAGCTCTTCAGGAGATGAAAAAGATAACCTCACTGTCCTTGTAACTGGAAACGCAGCAGGTCAGTTAGCTCCACCCATGGTCGTATACAGTTACGAACGTATTCCGGCGGCAGTTGCGAATAAAATCCCAGGGAATTTTGGTGTCGGAAGGTCCCAAAGCGGATGGATGTGTGGCAGTACTTTCTTTGAGTACATTACAAATATTTTTCATCCCTGGCTTATTGAACAAAATATCAAAAAACCCATATTATTTTTCCTTGACGGACATAAGTCGCATTTAACGATACACTTATCAAATTTTTGCCTAGAAAATGGAATTGAGGTTATAGCTTTGAACCCAAATAGTACCCACATACTGCAACCCATGGATCTTGCTGTTTTTAGACCTTTAAAAATTTCGTGGAAAAAAGCCATAACGAACTGGAAGTTGCAAAATTTCGGTAAAAATTAAAAAAAAAAGAAGATTTTGCTCCACTGATTAAAACAGCTTTGGAAACAATTTCCAAAGACATTATCAAAAACGGCTTCCGTGCTGGGGGCTTATGTCCTTTTGGCCCTAGTTACGTAGATATGACAAAAATCAAATCCCGAAAAATACCACAGGCCGAAGATCTTACGTTACAGAACCAGTTCCTTGAAAATGTGGAAAAAGAAATAAAACTTGTTTGAGTGTCGATAAATTAAAACTTTTTAGGGAACTATTACAAACCCAGACATGAGTTGGATGACCAGTTGCCCACTGAAGACATTTCACTTTATTTAATTTGGGCAAGTGCAAAAAAAGACCTCATTGCGGCCGAAACACCCAGTTGCCAAGATCAAATAGACAAGACTCAATCTGCATTACCACAACTACTGCAAAACGAGCCTGGAACTAGCCATGGTGAAAGTACACTTTCGGACCAAAATAGTAAAAACCCATTGGTATCCGCAGATAAGAATATACCTGACCATATTATGCCACACAAAACTCCTGAAAAAGATAAGAGTCATGATACGAATATGTTAAAACAACCTCAGAATGACAATATTTTCACATCCACATAGTGTAAACCTCCTATTAAAATTGGAAAATGTATTGTGCCATCTCCTTTCAAAAGGAATTTGCAATTTGCATTATATGGATAATTTGTAAAATTTTCAAAATACTTGAATCACCAAGCACCGCCTGGAAAAAAAAGGGTTTCGGGTGAAGTGCGTGATACAAGTTTTTGAAGTTATTTAAGTATTTCTTTTTCCTTTCCATTCAATTTTTCTTGTTTCTTTTCCTTCTTATTAGTAAATTTTATGTTATTAATAGAATAATTATTTTTAGTATAATAATGAGTATATTTAGTGTTTTTAGTTTAATAGTATTACGAGGGCGGCACTGAAAATTTCGGGAATCAAGGAAGTGACACAACATTACTATTTAAAAATGTATTTATTGCTTTTCGAAGTATTCTCCGCGAAATTTGACACATTTTTCCATACGATGGAACCAATCATTGAAGCAACCATTCCATTCGGAAGTTGGGGTCTCCAAAATGGCCGTTTTGTAGGCGTCCACAGCTTCTTCAGGTGATGAAAATCTCTGACCACGCAATTTATTCTTTATTTTAGGGAAAGTATAGAAATCATTAGGGGTTAGGTCGGGGCTGTACGGCGGATGGTCTAATAATTCTACGATTTCTTGCTCTAAAAACTCTTTTGTTCTGTGCGCGGTGTGAGAACTCGCATTGTCGTGATGGAGGATGATGCGGCGGTTGCAGTTCTCTTTACGGAGTTCAGAAACGACCTGTGGCAAACAAATGTTAGCATACCATTCTGCATTAACCGTTCTTTGTCCCTCAAGAGGAATAGTCGCAACATGGCCGGTTTTGGAGACAAACGTGGCCACCATTTTTTTTGCAACACTCCGTGAACGAACAATTTTTGTTGGCTTTAACTCATTTTCGAACACCCAAACTCGTGACTGGTTTTTTGTTTCGGGTTCGTACGCGTATATCCAGGATTCGTCACCTGATACGATGTTGTATACAGCATTTAAGGATCCTGCGTGGAATCTTTCGAGAGTTCTGACGCACCAAGTAACGCGAACCGCTTTTTGCTCTTCACAGAGCAAATGCGGTATCCATCGGGAAAACAACTTTTTTACACCTAATTGTTCATGCGAGATTATTTGTATTTGACTCATGCCAATGTCTAAAGTTGCCTGAATTTCGTGGTATGTCACATGTCGATCTTCCTCAATCAGCTTACGCACAGCATCAACGTTTTCTTGGGTGACTGAAGTTTTTGGACGACCTTGACGGGGATCATCACTGAGCTTGACACGTCCACGTTGAAATTCAACAAACCAGCGATAAATTGTGGTTTTGGATGGGGCTTCATCACCAAATGCAGAAAACATCCGGTCAACACACTGTTTTTGTGTTAAACCACTTCGAAAGTCATAATGCAGCAACCCTTTTTGGGGTGCAGAGAGCAGGTGGTGCCACGCGGGTGCCGCGTACGTAAGGCGGGACCGTACGTACGTCTTGTAGAGGGCGATGCGCATCCTCAGGGGGCTCTGCAGGGACGCGTAGGCCGGACGCAGCTGGGCTACCGCTGCGTTCGCCTTCGCCACCGCCGAAGAGCACTGGGCAACCATGGACAGGCGGCGGTCGATGATGACCCCGAGATACTTAGCCGTCTTACCCCATGGAATTTCGGCGTCTCCGATCTTCAGAGGAGCCGGAAAACCTGTTCTCGTAGAGACGGCGAGCGCCTGGGACTTACGTGTATTCACCGATAGTCTCCATTTGCTCAGCCAGTCCGAGAGAAGGTCCAGCGTCCTCTGAACTTTTTTGACTGCGTGGTCCCTGTTGAGCGAGCTGGCGATGAACGCTGTGTCGTCAGCGTACAGCGCCGCGGTGGTACCAGGATGCGTAGGTACATCGCTGGCGTATAGGTTGTACAGCCCTGGGGAAAGCACACTACCTTGGGGTACGCCAGCGGTGATGGGGCGCTCGGCGGAGAAGACTCCGTCCACGCGCACCGTGAAGGATCTGCCGGAGAGGAAAGAGGCCACAAGCCTTACCATCGGGGGAGGTACGTTGGCTCGAATGAGCTTGCAGAGCAGGCCCTCATGCCAAACACTATCGAACGCCTTTTCCATATCCAGGAAAACGGCGACCGAGGCTTTCTTCTTGTTTGCCGCAACGGAAAGGTGGTGGGTCACGCGTACCAGCTGGAGGGTGGTACTCAGCTGGAACCTGAAGCCAAATTGTTCCTCACGAGGAGGGAGGTGCGGAGCAAGGTGTTTGAGGAAGAGAGTTTCAAAAACCTTGGATAGGGTTGGTAGGAGGGTTATGGGCCGGTAGCCCTCGGCCGTACGTAGGTTTTTATGGGGTTTGGGGATGGTGATAATAAGTCCCATCTTCCAGGAGGATGGAAAGTGGCCGGTCCTAACAATGCCGTTATAAAGGCGAGTGAGGGCGGCCACCGTCCTGAAGGGAAGGTGTCGGAGTGCGGAATTGGGGATACCATCTGCACCGGGGGCCTTTCTCGGTTTGAGGCGAGTTAGGGTCCTTTGGACCGCCCTCGGTGAGAAGGAAAAGTTTGGGGGGGAGGAGGGAGAAAGTAGGAAAACCTTTACCTCCTCGGAGACCATTTGGGCGTGTTCCGTTGCGGTCGTAGGCAGCGGCGAGAATTGGCGTTCCAAGTGTTCGGCATGAATATCTGCTCTGTCCTCCGCACGGTACCTGGGGTTGCCGTCCGGGTGGAGCAGGGGGCGAGCGGGGGCAGTGGCTCCGGCAAGGGCACGGCAGAAGCGATGAAGGGAGGACCAGTCCTCTCCGGCCTCCTCTATGCGACGGGACCACTCCGTGGCGTGTAGTTCCTCGAGCGCGGCTCTTACCTTTGCAGTGAGGCGGTTGAGTTCTGCCTTCTGCGTGGGGCAGCGCGTGCGCTGCCATCTTCGGCGTAGGCGTCGCTTCTCCGTCAGGAGGTCGGCGATGTGGCGAGGGAGTGGGGGCCGCTTAAATTGGCGGCGGCTGGGCGGCTGGGTAGCCGCGTTCATTGCAGCTGTTATCGCCTCGGTGATCTGCAGCGTCATAGACTCGACGGTCTCTGCAGAGTCAACCGGGAAATTGGGCGTAGACTCGTGCAGCTGCAATGAGAAGGCATCCCAGTCACGGGCTGGGAAGGGAGGGAGGGGGGACGCTAGCCGGGACGGCGCGTATGATGGCTAGGACCGGGAGGTGGTCGGAGCCGTGGGCCACATCGAGGACCTCCTGGTGGAGGTCACCGGGAAGTTGGTGGGTAATAGCCACGTCGAGGACGTCAGGAGAGAAACGGGGGTTCTCGGGGTAGTGGGTGGGGGAGTATGTGCCTCGTTCGGAGTCGGCGTGCAGGCGGTTGCCGTCCGAGTTGGGGGTGCGAGAGCCCCATCCGGGGTGCTTGCAGTTCAGATCTCCGGCAATCACAGTCGGCTCTTCTGATAGGAGCCTATGGATGTCGGAGATATCTAAACGCGACCCCGGAGGTTTATAGCATGCGTAAAGGTGAGTGCGGTGCGAGCCGAGGAGTACTTCCACTCCAAGGGCGTACAGCGACGAAACTGGGGGAGGGGGGAGGAGTTGGTGCAGAATTCTCCTGCCGACCAAAACGGCGAGGCCTCTGCACACCCGCTCACCCCCCAGAAAATCCTGGCGGTAAGTGTGGTAACCGGGGGCACTGAAACGGTCCTGAGGGGACAGGAGGGTTTCGCTCAGCAAGGCGACATCCACCTCGTACTCCCGAAGGAGGTGGCGAATCAAGGTCACCTTGCCGCGGACTTCTCGGACGTTCCAGTGAACAACCTTTAGACAAATTAGGGCGTGGGAATCCATTGAGAAATTAAATTTGCAATGAGGGAGGCCCCTTCGGGGAGGACCCTTAAGAGGGTTTGGAGAATTTCCTCCCCGGCCATGATTCTGTTAAAGACATCCAGGGCCAGGGAGAGCAAAGCTTGGATAAGCTGGGCCGTGGACCTGGGGGACTCACGGCGATGAGAGGAAGGGCGAAAAAGGGAGAAAGGGAAGGGGCCCGTGAGAGCAGAGTGGCGGTTGAAACCGCCGGGTTTGCGGGCTCAGTGCAGACCTCGGTCACCTCGGGTTTGGTGGCCGGTTGCACGGGACGTTTGGTGCGTGAGGCGCGAGGGGGGCGCGGGGTGCGCTGAGGTAGGGGGGGGGGGGAGATTGAATGGCAACAACGACCGGCGGGGCGGTTTCGACAGGGGAAGGGGGAGGGCGAGGGGCTCGAACTCCGAGTCCGTAGCGGTATTTGAGGTCGCGGCGGATTTGGGCCTCTTTTTGGTCCTAGTCCTGGTTCTAGTCCGCTTCCGCTGCTTCGGGCAGATGGGGGGGGAGCGGCGGAGCGGGGGGTGGGGTCATTAGCCTCCGCCATTAGAGATGTGGCGGTAGGCGGCGGCGGGGCAACCTCTCTCTCCTGGATAGTGGGGGCGTCACTTACCCGGTTTGTGGTTCGGGTTGTGCGGGCTATGGGGCCCGCGCGGCGGTTGTTGGTTTCCCGGCGGAAGACCAGGAAATTCCGACTGTTGGCGGGGTGGGGCCCCTTGCAGTTGATGCAAGTGGGCTGGTCTGTTAGTGGTCGGGGGCAGTCGGAGGCAGTCGGAGGCGGCGTGCTCCTCGCCGCATCTGACGCACGCCGGCTTGCGGTGGCAGTTCCGGCTGGAGTGCCTGAACTGCTGGCAGCGGTGGCACTGGGCAGGACCACTCTTCCCACGCCAGGCCTCCACCCTAATATTCGGCATATTTAAAATTTCGGTCACCTGGTAGATGCCTGGTACCAGGTTCGGGGTGCGTTTCAGTAGCACGAAGTAAGCGCACCCGGGGCGGTCCTTCCGGGCGAGGATTCGAGATACGTGCTCTACCTCGAATCCTTTGGCGGCGAGATCTACGGCTATCCTGTCCGTGGGCGTTGACCGGTAGGCCGTGAATGCCTACCTTAAAGCCGCGGTCCTGGGGCAGCGCGTACGAGTACCAGCTAACCTGGTTGGACTCGCTCAGGTCAGCTAGGTACCGCTGCATGCACCGATACTCCGTTTCACCCTCTGGGGAGAATTTTACCCCCTGGCCGTACGTCTTCGCGTTCGGGGCGTGCCCCAGGAGTTCCCTGAGGCGGCTGAAGTGGTCGATCCAGTTCTCCAATTTCTCCTCAATGATTGGAGGGCACCGGGGGGGTGCTTTCGGCGGCGGAGAAGACGCGTTCACTGCGGGGGCGACGGAGGTTACCTGGATAACGTCCATCGGCGAGGGGGCCCTCGTGGTAGAGGCCACTGGGGATCCGGGCGCCACGGGGGCGGTGGTCGCAGCGGCATAGGTGGCCGGGCGATCGGCACGCTTGGCAGGCGGCGAGACGTCAGAGGACGCCTCCTGCCGCTGCCGTTTTGTGACCTGCACTGGAGGGGCAGGGGGCGGGGGCATGGTGCTCGACGAGGGGGCCGGTACCGGGGCCTTCGGAGCAGGGGCACTTACCCCTCTGCGATCTTCTTCTGGCGGAGAGGCCGGCGAGGCGGAAAGGGCGAGCTGTGGGCTCACTGCAGATGGTGCGGGCGGTGGGCGCGAGGCGCTCACCTCCGCAGTGCGGCGCAAGGGGCGCGGCGGAGAGGCCGGACCCTTATCGGCTGAGCGGGTCGGGGGCCCAGACTCGCGGCGGGTCGCCGTCGGAGGGCATTGGGGCGGGGGGGTGTCAGCACACCCCCGCGAGAATGCCGAGGACGGCCCGGGGCGAGCGGTATCCGTTCCGCTCAAGCTGGGCTCGGCGGCGGAGTGATATGCGCGCTCGGACGTGCGCGAGCTGGACCTAGATGAGGGTCCGCTGCGCGACGCAACAGAGCTGGCGCAGGAATGGCTGGGGCGGTCGCGGCTGTGCGGCCGCGAACCACGGTCGGCCATGGTTGAAGTGCCGTATGTACGGATGTACTATACGTACGTGGACATAACATACACAATGTCACATATTTGTACACGAACAAAAACAATGACATGTACAAGGAACAGTTAAAAGTAAAAAGTACTCACACAATAACACGGTACACTAAACACACAACACGTATTCAGTGTCAAAGCAGTCACAAAAGTGTACGTACTTGCACGGTTAACTAGAAAGGCTGGCTCTCCGTGACCCGACGTTGGAAACAAGTTTCCAACGGGAGGCCAAGGGCAGTGCAACCCTTCAGCAAGGCGGCAATCCGCTCGTTATTCTCACGAATAACGAGAAGATTAGCGATCGCTATGGGGTATATCGGCACTACACAAGGGGCGGGTCGGCACGAGCGTGGAGTGAGCGCGACACTCGACACGTTCCGAGCGAGACGGCACTACCGCGGAGTGAGCGGATCACTACGACGCGGAAGGAACGAGACGGCACGAGAACGCGGAGTAAACGAGAGCACACTATCACGCACGAGAGACAGGACGATCCATGAGGCAACGCACGCACGCCAGGCATATTTGTATGCACAGCCGTGCATATCTCTATCTCGCTCTAACAGGGAAAGCGCGACAAGGAGCCGTGCCGCAACACCAGCCCGCTGGACGCGAGAGCCGCACTGAGGCATGGCGCATGCGCCGGGCATGTTTATTTGCTCGGCTCGCGCATGCGCATAGAGCGTAGCGCTATCTCGCTCTAAGAACATGCAGTCGTGACGCAGCACCAGTGCGTTAGCCAGCAAGCATCGCACTGAGGCGTCGCGCATGCGCCTGGCATATTTGTATGCTCGGCCCGCGCATGCGCATGGAGCACAGCGACTGCAGCGCACCTGACGTCAGCTGAATAAAATAGATTAGAAGAAGGCGTCTTCTAAGCGCGCCGGGCCCTTGAAAGGGGCCTTGGACGCGAAAACATGATCAGGGGCTATGCCCCTCTGCATGTGGAGGTGCTATTAGAGACGCACCCAGTACGAATACTGGGCGCAAGACGTCGGTTTTTAGGGAAGACCCCCCGCGGCAGAACGCGGGGGAAACCCGAGGTAGCGAGGGATCAGAAGGTAGCGAGGGCCGTGGACGGCCAAGACCTGCGGTCGATTCCGACGACGCGTGGGGTCCTGGTCCGGGGACCAGGAAGCGTGTATGGGTCCACTCCCACACGCGCCGCATTTGTCGACCACGGACACAACCGACCAGGGAAATGAGGGGGGGGGGGGGAAGGTATTTCCCGAGCCCCAGACTTTTTATGTCGGGGGGGGAAAGGGGCTGCCACGGGGCTGACGTGTGGGCAATAGGGCTGCCCCACGTCATACTCCGGGCGCACATATGAAGTATTTGCGCCGGTTTGAGCCGCCGCGGGGTAAAGGGGGGCGGGGGCATCGATCCAACGGTGCATTGTCGGGGGCGCACCGCGCATGGGGGCGTCTCGGCCGCGTGGCTCCGGGATGCTCCCTGCGTCTGGTGTCGTCAGGGCGGTTGCTGTTTGGCGAGCGGGCATGCACGGCAGCGGGTCAGTTGACCGGGCACGCGGCTACCGCTCGCTCAGAGAAACAGGTGCTCCTGCAACTAAAAGAATAAAATTAACGCGTTCAAGGAGCGCGGGGGGGGGGGGGGGGTCAGTGCATAGCACGCGTGAGTCCCGAGTCCAGTACACGCAGCTCGGATCTCCGGCAGTCACAGTCGGCTCCTCTGATAGGAGCTTCTGGATGCCAGAGATATCCAGGCGCGGGTCCGATCTAGGGCCTGGGGGTCCAAATTTTAATTATGGCTGCGATGGTGGGGGCGCCTTTTAGGAGGGCCTGAATAAGGGTTGGGAGAATATCCTCCCCGGCCTGAGGTCCATGGCCAGGGAGAGGAGGGTCTGCAGCAGCTCTGCTGTGGATAAGGGGGCCTCGCTTTCCCCCGACTCTGGGGGCAGCAGAGGGAATACCGGAGTCTGAGCAGAGGGAGGAGCATTTCTGGTCGCTTCCTTGCCTCCCTGCGGAATTTTGGGCAGTCCCTGCTGTTTCCAGGGTGGGCCCCGCTGCAGTTTGCGCAGAAGGGCGGCTCGGTGGAGGGGCGGGGGCAATCCCGCGCAAAGTGTTCACCGGCACAATGGGCACAGACTGCCTTACGGTGGCAGTTGTGGCTGGAGTGCCCTAACCGGAGACATCGATGGCACTGGGCCGGGCCGCCGCGGCCCCGCCAGGCTTCGATGTAAATACCCGGCATATACAAAAGTTCAGTGACCTTATATATGCCGGGGACGACGTCAGGAGCCCTGACGATGCGGGCGAAGTAAATACATCCGCCGGGTTCGGATCTCGCCGGGACTTCGGATACGTATTCCGCCACGTATCCTAGTTCGGCGAGTCCGGCCTTGATTTGATCGGTGGCAGTGGCGGAAGGTAGGCCCCTGATTCCTACCTTAATAGCCCTGTCCTGCGGTAAGGAAAATGAAAACCAGGAGGCATGTCCCTGCTTTTCCAGGTCCGTGAGATAAGATTTAGTGACCCGGTATTCATGTTCGCTTCGGGGCGTGAAGCGAATACCTGGGCCACTTTTTTTGGCATTTGGTGTGTGCTCCAGGATGTCCCGGAGACGCCGGAAGTGGCGCACCCAGTCGTCGATCTTCTCGACGACCAGGGGCGGGTAGCGAGATGTATTGGGGGGTGGCGACGTTTTTGCCGACACAAATGTGGGAGCAGAGTCGGTAGGTATCGGTAGGTACGGTAGGTACCTGTAAGTTGGTGGCGCTCACCTCGGCGTAGGTAGGCTGGCGGCCGGTGTACCTGGCCGTCGGTGGTGTAGGCAGGTCGATGAGTGGTGGCGGGGAAAGTAGGCGCGCGGTGACGGTACTCGCGCGGCGTGCTTGTGCGGGGATCTGTGGCCGCACGGGGTGCGGCACGGTGATTGTTGCACGGCTGTGGTGCCGGCGAGGCATCAGGCGAGCGCGGGGTGCTCGCAGTGGGCTGGTATGAGCCGTGCGGCTGAGTAGCCAGCGCGGCATGATGGTGTCGCGGCTGGGTAGCCAGCGCGGCATGATGGTGTCGCGGCTGGGTAGCCAGCGAAAGGCGGGCTGAGCCCGCGGTGTCGCGGGGTGTATCCGCTTTCAGGACGTTGTGGCGTCCAGGGTGTGCAGCAGGGTAGCGGGAGTCGCTCGTCTGCGCAGAGCGGCGCGATGTGCGCCGGGTTTTGGCCGAACCCTGTTCGGCTGTGCGGGACAGGGGCCCAGACTCGCCGCAGGCCGCCATCGGAAGGCATTGGGGCGGGGGGGTACCAGTACACCCCGCGAGAATGCCGAGGGCGACCCGGGGCGGGCGGTGTCCTGTCCGCACAAGCTAGGCTCGGCGAGCAGGCGGTAGTGCGCGCGGTCCGGGATCGAGCGTGAGCTGGACCTCGACGAGGCCAGGCTACACGACGACTCGGAGTCCGCACAGAAGTCTTGGTAGTCGCGGCTGTGTAGCCGCGGGTCATGGTTCGTCATGCTCGACACGAGTGGAGCACAACATGTAACACACAAGTCACACAAACAATTAACACTGACGGCAACAAGTGTACGTCATCCAACACAAAGGTACTCACACGAGAGAACAAACAGTGTACGCACACGAGGACGGTACACACACTTAGGGGGGCTGTCTCCTCGTGACCCAACGTTGAGCCGAAACTCAACGGGAGGCCAAGAGCAGGGCAACTCCCCAGCAAGGCGCAAATCCAGAGCTTATTCTAATGAATAAGGTGTGAATTTACGGTCGCTATTAGTAGTAGGCACTGCACTAGTAAGGGTCGGCACGATCGCGGAGTGAGCGCGACACTCGACGCGTTTCCGAGCGAGACGGCACTACCGCGGAGTGAGCGAATCACTACGACACGGATAGAGCGGAACGGCACGAAAACGCGGAGTGAGCGAGACACTCGACGCGCTTGGAGCGAGACGACACTAACGCGGAGTGAGCGAGTCACTACTACGCAGTTAGAGCGAGACGGCACGAAACGCGGAGCGAGACACACACACGAACTAGGAGACAGGACGATCCGGTCCGGTGAATATCCGGTGAATAAAATAAAACGTAACATTTGTATAAATGTCGTGCGATTTTTGAATAAACAGACCGTGGATCGTCCTGTCTCCCGTGCGTGCTAGTGTGTTCCCGCTCACTCCGCGTTTTCGTGCCGTCCCACTCTATCCGTGTCGTAGTGATTCGCTCACTCCGCGGTAGTGCCGTCTCGCTCAAAACGTGTCGAGTGTCGCGCTCACTCCACGCTCGTGCCGACCCGCTTTAGTGCAGTGCCGATATACCCCATAGCGATCGTCAATCCACTCCTTATTCGTAAGAATAACGAGCGGATTGCCGCCGACATAAAAAGGCGGGGCCTGGAAGTTTTACAATTTCCCCCTTTCCCCAGGTCGTTCGTTCCACGGTCCGGTAAACACGGCGCGTGAGGGAGTGGACCCAAACACGTTTCTCGGCCCCCGGGTCGGGACCCCACGCGCCGTTTGGAGCCGACCGCCGGTCTCGGTCGGGCCTGGATTGGCATGTCGTCACTCCCTTGTTGTTGCCGGCTGCCCATGGGTTTACCCCGCGTTCTGCCGCGGGGGGTCTTCCCCTAAAACTCAACGACTCATGCGCTCAGTAATCGTACTGGGCGCGTCATCTCACCCCAAATAGAGGGGCTATGCCCCTGGGTTTGGTTCCCGCCGTAAGGCCCTTTTCAGGGGCCCGGCGTCGAGAGAGAAGAGTCTCCTTCTCTTATAATTGCCGCCTTGCTAAGGGGTCGCACTGCCTTTGGCCTCCCGTTGGAAACTTGCTTCCAACGTCGGGTCACGGGAAGCCAGCCTCTAAGTTTTAAACCGTGCAAGTACGTACACTTTCTTGACTACTTTGACACTAGATACGTGTTTCGTGTTACGTGTCCCGTGTTTGTGTGAACATTATGTGACATTGTGACATGTCCATGTACTTATAGTACATCGGTACATTATTGTACGCCAACCATGGCCGACCGTGGTTCGCGGCCTCATAGCCGCGACCGCCCTAGCCATTCCCGCGCCAGTTCCGGTGCGCGCAGCTCCATCTCATCGAGATCTAGCTCGCGCACGTCAGACCGCGCCTACCAATCTGCCACCGAACCCAGCTTGAGCGGCACGGATACCGCTCGCCCCGGGTCGTCCTCGGCATTCTCGCGGGGGTGTACTGACACCCTCCCGCCCCAATGCCCTCCGACGGCGACCCGCCGCGAGTCTGGGCCCCCGCCCCGCTCAGCCAATAAGGGTTCGGCCTCTCCGACGCGCTCCTTGCGCCGCACTGCGGAGGTGAGCGCCCCGCTCCCTCCGCCTGCACCATCTGCAGCGAGCCCACAGCTCGCCCTCTCCGCCTCGCCAGCCTCCCCGCCGGAAGAAGACCGCAGAGGAGTACGTGTTCCTGCTCCGAAGGCCCCTGTACCGGCCCCCTCGTCGAGCAGCATGCCCCCGCCCCCTGCCCCCCTGTGCAGGTCACCAAACGGCAGCGGCAAGAGGTGTCTTCCGACGTCTCGCCGCCTGCCAAACGCGCCGACCGTCCCGCCACGTACGCCGCAGCGGTTACTGCTGCCTCGACCGGATCTCCATCGGCCCCAACCTCGAGGGCCACATCGCCGATGGACACCACCACGGCGACTGCCGTGACACATACACCAGACGTGTCGCTGCCACCGCCCCCTCAAGGTTCCGGCGGCCACTACAACTACCGAAGTGGCTGAGGTTACCACCGAGCCAGCTAACAAAGCAGCAGCTGCCGCCACCCTGCCAGCAATCGCCCCGCCACCCGCTCAACGTCGTTCCAGGAGAGAGGCCCCCGAGGCCCCCGAATCTTCGGGAGTACGAGATAGATATTGCTCTCCTTAGCGAAACCCTTCTCTCCCCCCAGACCGTTTTTATGTTCCTGGGTATATCGTATATAGGCAGGATTACCTTGGAGGAGATAGAGTGTGCAGAGGCCTCGCTGTTTTGGTCGGCAGGAGGCTCCTCCACCAACTCCTTCCAACCCCCGCGGTGTCATCCCTTTATGCGCCGGGCATCGAAGTGGCACTCGGCACCCACCGCACTCGCATATTCGCGTGCTACAAGCCCCCGGGATCACATTTAGATATCTCCGACATCCACAGGCTCATATCAGATGAGCCGACTGTGATTTTCTCCTTCGACCCTCCTTTCAACCCTTTCCAAAACATTTGAACTCCTTCTCCTCAAGCACCTTGCTCCCCACCTCCCTCCTCGAAAGGACCAATTCGGTTTCAGGTCGGAGCTGAGTCGACGTCGACGGTGTCCTCTCCGGAGAGCGCCCCATCACCGCCGGTGTCCCTCAGGGCAGCGTGCTCTCTCCGGGGTTGTATAACTTTTACGCCAGCGACGTCCCCAAAGACCCTGGCACCAACGCAGCGTTATACGCCGACGACACGGCGTTTTTAACCAGCTCGCTGACACCCGAAGCTGACGCCGCCCTGAAGCTTCAGAGGACGCTGGACCTTCTCCCTGACTGGCTGAGCAACTGGCGACTGTCTGTGAACGCAGGTAAGTCCCAGGCGCTCGCCGTCACCGCGAGAAGGGGGTTCCCAGCTCCTCTGAAGATCGGAGACGCCGAGATACCATGGGGGAGAGCGGCGAAATATCTAGGTGTCGTCATAGACCGCCGTCTCTCCATGGTCGCCCAGCGCCAGTCCGCCGTGGCAATGGCCAAATCGGCCACTGCGCAATTGCGCCTCGCCTTCTCTTGTCCTCAGATCCCCCTCAACATGCGTTCGGCCTTGTACAAGACATACATAAGGTCCCGCCTCACCTACGCAGCACCTGCGTGGCACCATCTGCTCTCTGCACCCCAGAAGAGGTCGCTGCAGAGAGCCCAGAACCGGGTGCTGCGCTACATTGCGGGCGCCCCCTGGTACGTCCGCAACTCCACCATTGAGAGGGATCTCAGGATGGAGAGCGTGGAGGCCTTTGTGGCCCGGCTCGCCACAAACCTGTTCGCGCGAGCGGATGCCTCGCGCCTGGTCGAGCTGACCGACCTGGCGCCTTGGCACGCCCGCCCGCCCGACCGCCATATACTGCCGAGGGACGCTGTCTCTCCGGCAGACTCAGCGGAGCCCCGCCACCCCCGAAGAGGAGCCCTGGCGCATTGATGCGCCACCCCGCCCTCGAAGAGGAGCCTAGGCGCAATGACGCACCGCCACGCCCCCGAAGAGGAGTCCCGGTGCAACGACGTGCGCCCCGCCGAGGCGCATGTTACAGCGCTACACTCACCGCTGGGTCGCAGCCCCCCCTCCTCCCCATGCACCGGTAGAAAATAAAAGCTACCGGTGCAACTTTCTAACTCCACTTGGGGCCTGTCGGAGTGGCAGCCCTCTTGCCACCCCGTCGCCTCCTTGGTGCACCTTCCCCCCGACACCAAAAGTCGGGAACCGGAAGTTTACCTTCCCTCCTTTTGCCCAGGTCGCTCGTTTCCGCGGTCCGGTAAACGCGGCGCGTGAGGGAGTGGACCCAAACACGTTTCTCGGCCCCCGGGTCGGGACCCCCACGCGCCGTTTGGAGCCGACCGCTGGTCCCGGTTGTGCCTGGACTGACAATCGACATTCTCTTGGCTTTGTTGTTGCCCCCCCGTGGGTTTCCCCCGCGTTCTGCCGCGGGGAGTCTTTCCTCAAAACTAAAGACTCATGCGCTCAGTACTCGTATTGGGCGCGTCATCCCACCCCAAGTAGAGGGGCTATGCCCCCGGTTTTGGTTCCCCGCCCAAGGCCCTTTTCAGGGGCCCGGCGCGAGAGAGAAGAGTCTACTTCTCTAACACCACTTTACCGTGAGTTTTAGTAACACCCTTACCACAAGTCCGTTACAGTATATTAGTATGGACTCTGATCCACCGGATCCTGGTGGCGGGGATGGGCTTTCGCCGGATTTATCCGTCGTCGGGACGAAATCTTCAAGGAGTGGAAAGAGACGTAATCCTGACAATATTATTCCAATTCAACCCAAAAAAAATACGATAACTAATCCGTCTATTCAGTTAGTTTTCAACCACCCAGACTTTTTGGCTGCAAAACAATATTCTGACATCGACTCTGGTCCATTTACGGTCCAGGTGTCGAGAATTGAACTGGACAATACTTCCGGGGCTGTTTTAAAGTCAATAAATTTTGGACAATTCCTTTTTAAAAATAATGTCAAACACATTGTAGCTGATGGTATTAAAAGATCAGGCCGCAATAGGGTGACCATCGAGTTAGACAGTGCTGAGAGTGCTAACTCGTTTATTAGTAATTCTATTTTAACGGACAATGGATATACAGCGACGATTCCCGCCTACAATGTGTCCTGTATGGGCATTATCCGGAAAGTTCCCGTTGAATGGTCCATGCAGGAACTGGTGGAAAATTTAGAAGTTCCAAGGGCTCGGAGGGTGAGCCGTAAATCATTAATTGAAAATTCTCCGATGTGGATTCCCACATAGTCAGTTGTGCTTACGTTTTCTGGGCAAAAGCTACCATCACGTGTTTCTTGTTTCTATAATTCATTGCCAGTTGAAATATATAGCCTTCCGACCATACAATGCAACAAATGTTGTAGATTCGGACATATAAAGGCACAGTGTACATCTCAGCCGAGATGCTTTAAATGTACAGTGGAGAGCCCGTCTTGCCTTTTTTGTTCTGGCCTCCATCAAGCTAACTCCAAGTCTTGTCCTGAACATTCAAGACAAAAATCTATTAAATTGTTAATGTCTGAGGAAAGCATTTCGTATATAGAGGCTTCTGCAAGATTCCCTCAAGTGAGGCGCTCATTTGCTGACGCTTTCAAATCCTACCGATCCTCTCTAGCTCCTCTTCTCTCTTCCAATACCTCTTCCAACTCCTCACCAGTACAGCATTCATACCGAAAAACTGTATCATCTCCTCGTCGGACTCCTCCTCCAATAATTCTAGGTTATGACCATCATGCCTATCATCAAATAATTGAAAATCCTCGTTCGTCCTCTCCAAATGGGAGTGCTTATCCCCAAGAACAAGCAACTCAAATGTCCCCTTATGGTTTAATGTCTCCAAATGATAATATGCTAAAATTCATGTTTTCCTTCTTATTAATTTTATCTCTCGTTTTGACCATCCAGGAAACATGGTTGAGGCCTGGTTTTCGCTTTAGAATTCCTGGTTTTTCATGTTTCCGGGATGACCGGAGTGATGGGAAGGCTGGCTCAGCAATTTTGGTTCGCAATAATTGTAATTATTCATACTTATATCCCTACCCCCTCTCATAGCTGAGGGCTAAACATTGCTATTGCCCGTGTAATTAATACTACATATGTTTCAGTGTATATTCCGGATCCTAATCCTTCCTTACTATAGAATTTTCTTCGATTATATCCTCCATGCCTCCCCCTGTTGTGATTCTGGGTGATTTCAGTGATGACAGTAACTATGTCATACTTAATGACGGCTCTCCAACCCGTAGGGTTTCGCCCAGGGCCGTCTTTACCAGGGGGTGCAAGGGGTGCGGTGCAACCGGGCGCGGAGCGCCCGGAGGCGCCTTTCAAGCGCTGAATTTTTGGATATTTTTTTGAACTTAACGCCATTGCACAGTTTTATATATACTTTCGTTAAATATGTATGCGCAAGCAAAAAAAAAAATAGTCATCAACAATAAAAAAATTTTACTTTTATTACGCTTTCGGCGCTTGTCATGTTACCGCATTACTACACTAGGTACACAAATAACAATTTTATTTAATACAACACGCGCGCGGAAAAATCTTTAATCCAAAGAGAGTGTATGTATGTACGTTTGACACGTTGCCGCCTGGTCACCCGCACTTGATGCAAAATGATCTCTAAGTCAATAGAGCATATGTATAAGTTCATTTGGAATGGGCCCGCGGCGCGGCACCTGTGCGTCTGTCATAGGCGAGTAATTGCGCTCTTTGACATTGCCGCCCGGTCGCCCGCACTTAAAGTAAAATGATCTCTAAGTAATAAGTTAATAAAGTTAACACTTTATTAACGTTCATTCATTTCAAATGGGCGCCAGGCGCGTGTACGTCTGTTGCGTCCTTTGACATAGCCGCCCGGGCGCTCGCACTTAAAGAGAAATGATCTCCAAATCACTACAATGTAAGTATGCAAGTTCATTTGAACTTACAGCGCGGCGCGCGGCGCCTAGCGTGTGTGTAGATTGGAAAGTATATTTATTTAAATCCATCGGACAAAACGCGCTGAGGTACGAGAACATTTTTTGGGTTTTTACCTGTAACTGATACTTTTTTTTTTTTTTTTTCCATCCCCCTAACGTAATCAGGGCTTGTTATATATCTTTTATTTTCTTTCTCTTTTTTAGTTCTATTTTTATTTTTTATAATAGTCTTATTTCTACTTTTTACAATTTTCTTATTATTAAATTTTATATTTACAGTGATTAGCTTCCTTACAATAGTAATACTGTCAATAAAGTACAATGTACTTGTCAGATATTTACTTTTCTAAAACGTCAAATAAATATAAAGAGCAGTTGTTAAAAGTCAATAATTACATTAACACCGCTGATACAATAATAAAATCCAAAATAATAATAAAATACAATTAAAATGTTCAGTTGTGTCCTGTAACTGATACTACCGGACAAGGGTTGGCGACATATTTGTTAGATTTCTTAAAATCATGTGACATTGAATTAGATGATTTGCGAGGCCAAGGATATGATAATGGGGACAATATGAGGGGGAAAAATATTGGCCTCCAAGAAAAAAATTGGACATGAATCCTCGTGCTTTTTACGTACCGTGTGCTGCTCACTCCCTTAATTTAGTAGTAATAAATGATGCCGCTAAAAGCTCATTGGAAATTACAGACTTTTTCTGTATTGTCCAAGAAATCTATGCGTTTTTTGCAGCATCCACATCACGCTGGGATGTAATTATGAAACAGATTCCTACTTTCACAATAAAACCTCTTTCAATTACGCGTTGGGAAAGTAGATTTGATGCTCTTAGAGCGCTCCGTTTTAACATGGATAAAATTTACGATGCATTATACTATATTTATAAAAATAACAAGTATGACAGCGACACAAAAAACATAGCGAGTTCATTAATAGCCAAATTAAAGTCTTATAGAGTTATATGTTCAGTAGTTATATGGTACAATATTTTACTAAAGATTAATATTGTAAGCAAAAATTTGCAAAAATCGGACGTAATTATTTCAGAAGCTACTAAAATGATTCATCTGGTTAAAAAAGATTTGGCGAAATACCGCACCGATAGCGCGTTTGAACAGTTGTTATCTGATGCAAAATTAATTGCTGAAGAATTAGAATGCGAAACAGAATTCAAAGAAACTGCTTGTCCACGTCCCCGAAAAAGACATTTTGATTACGAGGCTGCAGATGAGCCCATTTAGACCCAACCAACAAATTTAAAGTATGTTTTTATTTTTTTCTACTGGACACTGCTATCTCGAAGTTAAATGAGAGATTCGATTTGCTGACTGAACACAATTCAGTTTTTTCACTCTTCCAAAACATTGAATGCTGGAATAAATTAGGGATGCATGAAAAAAGATCCCAGTGTAATCGGCTCCAAGAAAAACTAACATTTAAAAATAGATTTGATATTAACGGGGAGGATTTATATAATGAATTAGAATTGTTGCCAATATTTTTTCCCAATGCATAAACAAGTAGGTACTCCCACTGATATTTTAAGCTATATATATTCTAATAATTTAATTTCCTCATTTCCTAATATCTCAACAGCTCTGCGTATATATTTAACACTGCCTGTTACAGTAGCAGAAGGTGAAAGATCCTTTTCAAAATTAAAATTAATAAAAATTTTCTTCGTTCGACCATGACCCAAGACAGACTGACAAACCTAGCCATTATAAGTATAGAATCCAAAATTGATGTAAAAATAAATGATTTAATTAAAATATTTGCCAATTCAAAAGCAAGAAAAATTGAGTTTGTTTGATGTATGCGTATGTATATTGTACACGTAATAAATAGATATTTAGTAATCGAAGTTTTAAGTTTAATTTTGTTTTTTAGAGTAATAAATAAATAAATTATCAAAATTACGTGTATTGTGCTTTCTTGGTTGACTAGGACCCTTTTCATACGGCAGTGTGTCGTCGGTCGCGTCACGCTGCAGTGTAAAAAAAACGAGGGCGCAGGCTGAGTCCCGCACCCCGGCGCAGAATAGGCTTAAGACGGCCCTGGTTTCGCCATTACAGAATCCTAGAAGCGCCGTAGATTTTCACAAAAAATTATCCTTCAGACTCTTAACTCTTAAATGAAAGACTCAGATTATTATACCTGTATTAAAGCCAGGAAAACCTGATGATGTTCCATCTTCATATCGTCCTATTGCTCTCTCTTCAACACTGGCAAAAATTATGGAACACTTAATTAAAAATCGACTGGAATGGTTTATAGAAAGCAGAAATCTTCTCCCTCATACCCAGTTTGGCTTTCGTAAAGATGTAAGTACTATGGACTGTTTAGGTATCTTTTTGACTGATGTCCGTTAAGCATTTTCCAAAAACGAGTCGATGGTAGGTATAATGTCCTTCTACCAGTGCTTAGACAAAAAATACTTCGATTAGGTGTACCAGAGAAGATGGTCAACTACATTTCTAACTTCTTATCATCTCGATCCGTTATTATCAATCATCAAAATTTATCTCTACCTCCTAGATCCGTTTGGAAAGGACTTCCACAAGGTTCTGTTCTCAGTCCAATTTCATACAACATTTATACCAGTGACCTTCAACTCTCTGTCGGTTGCTTTTGTAGTATACTGCAGTATGCGGATGATCTGACTTTATATATTTCATGTAAAGATATTATTCAAAGTGTCAATCGACTTAGCTCTGCTGTGCTCTACTTAAGTGACTGGCTGGAGGATCATGGTCTCTCTATTTCTATTGAAAAGAGCTGTGTAGTGGTTTTCTCTCGTATTAGAAATCTTCCTAATGTTTACTTACAACAATAACTTACAACAATAATTTTTTTTCCAGTTAGGGATAGTGTTAAGTATCTAATTGTCTGGTTTGGATTCCAGATTGTCTGGTTCTTACCACATTAATAATTGTCTTAAAAAGGCGGAAAGAATTTTAAATGTCCTCCGCTCCTTATCGGGAGTTTGGTGGGGCTCACACCCATATGTTCAGAGATTTGTGTATAATGCATTGATTCGTAGTCAATTGGATTACGGGTCTTATCTACTAGAACCGTGTAATAAAACAAATTTGAAAATGTTTGATAAATTTCAGGCAAAATGTTTACAGTTAATTATAGGTGCAATGAAATCATCCCCAATTAATGCACTTCAGGTAGAGTGTGTGGAGCCTCCTTTGGCTCTTCGTCGACAGTATTTATCTGATAGGTTTATGTTTAAAGCCTATAAGTGGTCCTTTCACCCTCTTATTAATAAACTTTCTTCTCTACTACAACTTTCATCTACTAAGTATTAGACACATAAAATTTTGCCTTCTCTTTTGAAAAGTTATCAAAAACTTTTCAAAAGACAATCCTATCCTTGCTTTATCCAGTAGCTTAATTCCCCATTAATCCACTGTTCGACTCTTCATTCTCCTCTCTTATATTTTCTCCAAATTTTATTTTAAATTTTCCCATTGCAAAAGGTTGTCCTTTTGCTAATGTTAAATTTAATTCAATAGTAAGCAATCAATTTAAAGATTGGACTCTTATATTTACTGATGCATCAAAATCGGAATCTAGTTGCGTTGGTAATGCTGTCTGGATTCCAAAGTATAATTAATTCTCAATAACAAACTCCCTTCTTTCTCATCGATATTTTCTGGCGAATCTTAACTATCCTTGAAGCGCTATCCTTTATAGAATCTCACAGACTGAACTTTATTAGTCTATTATTATCTCGGACTCTAAAAGTTCTCTTGAAGCTATTTTGTCAAACCAGTTTCGGTGCAAATTTAAATCCCCTTTAATTATTAAAATTAGAGAGCTGTTATTTAAATGTTATTGCATTAACATTCAGGTTGTACTTGCCTGGATCCCCGGGCATAGTGGCATTACAGGGAACGAATGTGTAGACCTTTATGCTAAAGAGGCTTCTAAGTCTGGTGATTTAAGTAATTTTAAAGTTTATTGCCAAGATCTTCTATCTCTGGCTAAGACACATATGACCTCTGAGTGGAATAATATTTGGACCTATTCGAGTAGAACTAAGGGACGATTTTATGCCGATATACAAGGATCTATACCTAGTAGGCCCTGGTTTTTTAAGTACTCTAAAGCTAGCAATTCTGTTTGTTCTACTATTTGTCGACTTCGCCTTGATCATTAGTGTATTAATGTATTTTTGGCCAAAATAAGAGTCAAGGATAGCTCATTGTGCGAGTGTGGCTTAGATGAGGGTTCTCCAGATCATATCTTCTTTAACTGTCCTATAAATCTTTCTTTGTATGAATTCCTTCCTACTCACATTCCTCGACCCATTAATCTTAAGATCATTTTATCCTACGTCTTTACTCCATTTGTAGACACTACGTTCATTTATAGTTTCAAATCACATAAAACTTTGATTATGTATTACTAATTAATATATACAGGTGACCTGAAATTCGATACATTTCTTTGAAAGACAGAAAGTAGACCTCATTTACAGTAATATTTTTCATGGCACCCCTATCCGAAAGTTGATATTTACAAAGTTATTGAAATTTCAAACATTTTTTCTTTATTTTCGACTTTTTGACTTTGACATGACTTATTTTTAAAAATGTTTGTCTTTTTAGTGATTTTTTTATGTATTTTAACCGTCAATGAGTCAAATATTATTTTTAAGGAATAAATAGGGACAAAGTAAGCGAGAATTTTTCATTATGACATGAAACAGAATTTTCTATTAAGAAAAATGCACATTTTTCTTAAAAACAGGTGATTTTCTTAAAAAAATGTATGATACAATGCGTACAAATACCTTAAATAACTTTCTTACCTCATAAGCTTCCAAAAAAGGTACAAATATGTACATAAAAATATGAACATCTAATAAACAAAGACAAAACAATCATCAGGTAACGTTATCTCAAGAATTACTCTACCTGAGGCGACCTTTTTTTTCAATTGTTTCCTTTGTTCAAACTTCGGGATGTTTCGGCTACTGTCGTCGCGGCCCTTTGTCAATGAGTTACCGACTGGCTTAGAGAGCAAATTTAGTAGCTAATATTAGTTTTAAGTCAACTATTGCCGTGTACGGACGTATTGTTGCTTTAAACTACACCCTTACTTCTACTTGTGATTTTTTTGTATCGCGATGGCTGCTTTTGAGTACGATGAATACGCTGACATCTTGTTTTGTTACAGACTTTGTAATGGTAATGCTGCTGCTGCACGAAGAACATACGTTGAACGTTTTCCGAATCGACGAGTGCCAAACGTTAGAGTGTTTTCAACAACATTTCGACGAATTCGGGAAAGCGGCCGTGTTGATAGAAGACGTGGCGATTCAGGCAGACCTCGTTTGTATGCTCCAGAAGAAGAAGAAGAAATTTTAACACTTTTTCAAAATGATCCTTCTATTTCTACTAGAGCGGCAGCTAGAAGACTTGGATTGAGTCAATGGAAGGTGTGGTTTACAATACACACAGCGCGTCTACATCCATTTCACTACACATCTGTAGCTTGGAGCGTTGGAAGAGGGAGACCCGGTTAGAAGAATGGAATTCTGCCGTTTTATGATAAATGCAGACATGGAGGATTGCAATTTCTTCTCAAGAATATTGTGGACGGATGAATCGAAATTTGACCGTGACGGGATAAGCAATTTCCACAACACACATTACTAAAGGCACCAAAAGGAGAAAACCCCAGGATGAAAAAAGAAAGGGCCCATCAAACCAGATTCAGTCTAAATGTCTGGATGGGTATAATTAATAATGATTTAGTTGGACCTCATTTTTTGCCTCAAAATTTAAATGGTGAAATGTACGAACATTTCCTAAGAGAGGAGATTACTGGTTTAATGGAAGATGTGCCAATAGCAACTCGTCGTAATATGATTTTCCAGCATGATGGTTGCCCGGCCCACTTATGCCTCGGCGTATGCCAGTTTCTAGACCAAACTTACCCACACCAACCTATCCAGCGAGGATAGGTCGAGGCGGGCCAATTCCTTGGCCAGCACGGTGTCCCGATTTGACCCCGTGTGATTTTTATCTTTGGGGTCATATGAAGGCTTTGGTGTATACTACACCCATAACTACTGTAGAGGAGTTCAGAAGCCGCATAAGAAATGCAGCAGAAGAAATCAAAACTAGTCTTACTACCAGAATAATCAAAACAGAGGTACGGAGAAGACTACGGGCCTGTATCAGAAACAGAGGTTCACATTTTGAACAAGACCTAAAGTAGAATATTTATTATTAAATTTAATTAAACATTGATGTTTTTTAAACACAATAAACGTAATTTAATTCAAGTTTTTCCTTTTATTTTAACCTTATCGCAAATAAATCGATTTAGACATTATTTCATTTTACTTCTAATATGTTTACCACAACGTCATATTTTTATGTAGACATTTGCACTTTTTTGGAAAGCTAATGAGATAAGGAAGTTATTTAGAATATTTGTACGCATTGTATCATACATTTTTTTAAGAAAATCACCTGTTTTTAAGTAAAATGTGCATTTTTCTTAAAAGAAAATTCTGTTTCATGTCTCATAATGAAAAATTCTCGCTTAGTTTGTCCCTATTTATTGCTTAAAAATAATATTTGACTCATTGACGGTTAAAATACATAAAAAAATCACTAAAAAGACAAACATTTTTAAAAATACGTCATGTCAAAGTCAAAAAGTCGAAAATAAAGAAAAAAATTTTTGAAATTTCAATAACTTTGTAAATATCAACTTTCGGATAGGAGATGCCATGAAAAATATTACTGTAAATGAGGTCTACTTTCTGTCTTTCAAAGGAATGTATCGAATTTCAGGTCATCCTGTATATATATATATACACACCGGCATATTTAGCGGAACATAAAATAAAGGTATCAGTATCATTTAAGGTTGCTGGCTGGTTTATACGTCATTTAATTTAAAAAGAAATATTTTCAAATAAAGAAAACAACTGAACATCACATTTTATGCAATTGTTTTAATTTTATTTAAATACACCTTATCTGGAGCGAACTTCGAGTATTTCTTCCTTCTGAGTTTGATTTAAAATTTCATTGAAATACTGTTTTTTGTTCGTTTTTTTTAATCGCGTATCTTTTTGGAGTTGAGGACTGAATTATGCCTGACTTAGCCCTAACGGAGATTGCCAGGGCACTCGAAATGCGAAGAAATGGTCAAACCTACAGAGTGATATCCAGAGATCTTCGTCGACCAGTTTCAACGATCCATCGCAGTATCCAACGGTTCAGGGAGACCGGTACTTATGTGAGAAGAGCAGGACAAGGCAGAAAAAGACGCACTTCTAGTAGGGATGATCGTTTCATTCGGCTTCGTGTACGTAGGAACCCCCTGCTTCTTCAACTGTTAATTTTATCAGATCTTTTGGGCTGATTTACCGACAATTCCGACAACTTATTGAAGAGATTGGAGAAAATGACTTACCTTATCATACTGCCGTACGTTGGCTTAGTTGTGGGAAAGTCCTTCAGCGCTTTTTTGAACTTCGAGCAGTGATAGAATTTTTTTTGAATGAAAAGCATCGCCCTCTTACTGAATTACAAAACAACGCATGGCTGTGCAAGTTAGCATTCTATGTTGATTTGACAAATCATGTGAACGAACTGAATTTGAGATTGCAAGGAGAAAACCAGCATCTTCCTGATTTATACACTAATATCAAATCATTCCGGGAGAAATTGATACTGTTTCAATCACAACTACGAAGTAAATGTTTTTCACATTTTAAAACATGTGAAATATTCAGCCACACCACTGAGACTGAGTTTTCTATCGATTTTGCAATCGAAACTTTGAGTGCTTTGAAAATAAATTTTGATACTCGTTTCTCGGACTTTGATGCCATTGCGAATCAAATTAAGATTTTCAGAATCCTTTTGATACTGACATTGAAACCCTAGCCCCGGAACTTCAAATTGAAATGATTGATCTACAGTGCAGTGATATAATTAAGAACAAATATCAAAACTCATCTTTGTTAGAATTTTATAAGGGTCTTCCACTGACACAATTTGATAATTTGCATAAATTTGCTCTTGGGCTGTTTTCTGTTTTTGGTACTACTTATTTGTGTGATTAGACCTTCTCCAAAATGAAGTACACAAAAAATGTTTACATATCTAAATTAACTGATGAGCATCTTAAATCTCTTTACATTATTTACTACTTTACATAATTGGTACAAGTAAAATTAGTCCACAACTACAAACTATTGTCAGTGGAAAATCTCAATTACATAAATCTCATTAGTATTTCATATGTCATTATGATTTTTATAAGTTATGTTTTTATTTAAAATGTATAAAATGTTAGTTGGATTCATTTCAATAATTTGTTAGTTATTATATACTGAAGTTAAATTTTCTGCATGTCATGTCATGTCATTAGTTCATACATGTCTTTACTCATTACAATTCTGTGTTTCTTTATCCAACTTATCACAAAAACAATAACAATAAGCCTACAACAATGTTATGAGTAGTTAGCCCATGACCATATCAATGTAGATGTCATATTAATAATTATTCAACATAAAATTAGAATACTTCAGTAAACTAAATTTAATTTGCTATAAAAAATATGTTCTCTAAAAGGAGTTTTCATGTATGCTAGCTCTCCGCGGGCCGGACAAAATCTGTCCGCGGGCCGGATGTGGCCCTCGGGCCGTAGTTTGGAGACCCCTGCTATAGGGTGTTGACAGTACACAGCACAGTATAGCGTTAAACCACCGTATAGCATAAAAGCATTGTCTTAACCAGGGGGGGGGTACGATGAACCTGAATGAATGAATAATTAAGATGTAAAGCTGTCCCTCGTCCTAATAAAATATTTAAATAATAAAGACAGAACTATATAAGAATTATATTGTGTAATTTTCATGACATTAAATATTTTCTTATTAACTGAGGTAAGTATATATAGAGAAGCCATTTACAGTAAAGATTTTCAGTATCATCAGGACGTCTTACATAAAACTTAATTATCTTCTACCGTGTTTCATCTTGGTCATTTTAGTTTTAAATCTTGGATTGGAGAATTTCTTTTTACCATCTTGTGAAAACTGTTTGCCATCTCTTTTCTGTTTACCGTCTTTATTTCTAAATTGCTTCCCTCTTTGCTGCCTATTGAATTTGTCTTTTCTTGCACTGTCTTCGTGGTTTTTACCTGTAGTATCTTGTGATTTCAGAAATTTCTTTTTCAACTTCTTGTCCAAACGCATTTTCTTAAAACCTCTTGGCTTTTCATCATCCTCTGATTTACGTTTTCTTGAAGAATTACTTTGAAAGAGATCTGTAAAATTTCAATTGACATTATACCATGTCCTCCTAATTAATTATTATCATAAGCGTTTTTTCTTAATTCTTATTAAAATGAAGAAAACTATGATTACTTTTATCATTTTTATAATAATTGTCTTTCTTCATTACATACCTTGTTCAGGCTCAGCACCAACCTCTCTCCGGTAATACTCTGCATCATCCTCATCAGGATCATCCATATTTTGTTCATTACTCTGTGACTCAGCTGCTGCTAATTCCATCAACCTGTAAAATTAGACATTTAATTTAATAGGTATACTTCTAAGTTTCATATTTATAAATTTTACTATGTAATCAGTTACCTTTGGTTTTCTGTTAAGTCCTTCTTTTTCTTTATGCCTTCTAAAGCTTTTTGCTTGAGCTCTTCCTTCTGTTTTTCTTTGCGTTTAACATTTTCATCTTGTTGGGCTTTACGTTTTTCCTTCAATCGCCTATGAATCAGAATAATATAACTATAATGTTATATATTTTGCAATTAACATTTAAAAATGTAATGTAAAATACTTAATAATATGGAAAAAGTGCAAGTACTTCGGTGTATTATTACTGTGAAACATGAATGTCCACTAGGAACCTACAGTACAATCAATGACATATAATTAAATAATTAAGACAAATAATTTTTGCTTTGTAATTTTGCTTGCTTTTAAAATGAACCTAAAGTTGTCTATTACATTCGTAATAGACAACTTTAGGTTCATTTTACCTCTTCTCTTCTCTCTTCTTCTTTATCAATGCCTTCTCCTCTTCAGTTTTTTCAATGAGCTCATGGAACAGAATCTCACCGTCCATAAGACCATCTTCCACCTGTAAAAGTTTATGCATTATTAGTAGGAACTAAGAAGACAAAATATATTAGAAAATAATCTACCTGTTTGAATAGCCATTTAAACATCAAAGATTTGCATGTCAAAATTTAGACAAGCTTTAAATTACCTTTATTAATTGCAGAGACATCCTAGGTCCAAGTTCCACAAGGCGAATAGCTGACCGTGAATTGAGCCCAGCACCTCTCGATGCAAGCTTTTGAGGCAAAACTACTTGATTTGTACCATCATCTTCAAATTCACTCTCAGATAACAATGCTGCTCTGAAAATGTTTTAGTTTAATTAAAAAATATCTAGAATAATCCCCAAAGCATTTTTCAGATTTAAAATAAAAAATACTCACTTATCAAAGAATTCTGAAATATCTTTGCATTTATTGAGATTAGGTATTTTGCCTTGCACCATCTGAAGCGTGAAGGAACAATTTAGTTAAAATGGTAATGCTGAGAAAAATTTATAGCAAAAATGTAAGATCATACCTTTTTAGTTCCTTTGTTAAGTCCTACAGGCGTAGCTCTTATTACATAGTGCCGTAAATCAATTTGTTTCGTTGATGGATTATAATTCATAAGAACACATCTTCTAATATTTTTTAGTTTCACCTAGAATTGAAATAAAAAAAGACGTTTTACGAAGTACCTAATCAGGACAATTTGATAATATTTTTTACAATAGCAATTAATATTGTAATTCAAAGTACATTCTTTACAATTAATTTATTATTTAATTATTTACCATGTATTTAAGAAATATTTAATCATTGAATTTCACTACATAAATAGTAGTGAAATTTAAGCATGGCTCTCACACAGTTGTTAGAAATTAGATTAACGTAAAACTTTTACGAGGGCTGCACTAAAAGTATCGGGAATGGAATATTTCCACTGTTCCTGTCATATTAAAATCTTTTTAATTTAAAACTCCTTGGTTTTAAAAATCGAATACCGTTTATTTATTTTAAAAAAGATTCTCGGTCATGTCACAAGGTCTTGTCAAACTTGTTTAGTCGTTGAGAAAATGGAATTGACTCGAGAAAATTCTAGAGCGATGATTTATTATGACTTTCGAAGTGGTTTAACACAAAAACAGTGTGTTGACCACACTGTTTTTGTGTTAAACCTGGGGCTTCATCACTGTTTGGTGATGAAGCCCCATCCAAAACCACAATTTATCGCTGGTTTGCTGAATTTCAACGTGGACGTGTCAAGCTCAGTGATGATCCCCGTCAAGGTCGTCCAAAAACTGCAGTCACCCAAGAAAACGTTGATGACGTGCGTAAGCTGATTGAGGAAGATCGACATGTGACATACCGCGAAATTCAGGCAACTTTAGACATTGGCATGAGTCAAATACAAATAATCTTGCATGAAAAATTAGGTGTAAAAAAGTTGTTTTCCCGATGGATACCGCATTTACTCTGTGAAGAGCAAAAAGCGGCTCGCGTTACTTGGTGCGTCAGAACTCTCGAAAGATTCCACGCAGGATCCTCAAATGCTGTATACAACATCGTATCAGGTGACGAATCCTGGATATACGCGTACGAACCCGAAACAAAAAACCAGTCACGAGTTTGGGTGTTCGAAATTGAGTTAAAGCCAACAAAAATTGTTCGTTCATGGAGTGTTGCAAAAAAAATGGTGGCCACGTTTGTCTCCAAAACCAGCCATGTTGCGACTATTCCTCTTGAGGGACAAAGAACGGTTAATGCAGAATGGTATGCTAACATTTGTTTGCCACAGGTCGTTTCTGAACTCCGTAAAGAGAACTGCAACCGCCGCATCATCCTCCATCACGACAATGCGAGTTCTCACACCGCGCACAGAACAAAAGAGTTTTTAGAGCAAGAAATCATAGAATTATTAGACCATCCGCCGTACAGCCCCGACCTAAGCCCTAATGATTTCTATACTTTCACTAAAATAAAGAATAAATTGTGTGGTCAGAGATTTTCATCACCTGAAGAAGCTGTGGACGCCTACAAAACGGCCATTTTGGAGACCCCAACTTCCGAATGGAATGGTTGCTTCAATGATTGGTTCCATCGTATGGAAAAATGTGTCAAATTTCGCGGATAATACTTCGAAAAGCAATAAATACATTTTTGAATAGTAATGTTGTGTCACTTCCTTGATTCCCGAAATTTTCAGTGCCGCCCTCGTACACATAACAATGGTACTTTTACGGTAAAAGTATCATTGTCATGTGCCAGCTACATCTCAGAGTTCGCACCGTACTAAACATCGCAGTCGCAAGTTACAGTTTCGGCTACTTTAAAGTTATATAAACTAATTGACATCGAAATTTTATATTTTTTTATTTTCCATGGAGAATACAGAATGTGTACATTTAAAATAAGTGACCATTCTCCATTGCAACAGGCATGGGTAACGGGACCATAATGTACTAATTATTCTACTTACTGCAGTTATGTTTATTGTAGGAAACATGTTTTGGAACATTGTGGCCATCAGCTTCATATGCATTCCTTCTCCAGAGAAACTGTTCAAAACTATTAACGGTGCATTTTTGAATGTGCGCTCTATGACATATTGCTTTTTTAAGGATGATATTACATCTCTGGCTAAACTGTACTGTAGAAAAAAAAGTTATAAAGTTATACACCAATAAATTGCATGTGTACAATTACAAGCTTCAAGTATAATGTTGCAAAAATTAGGCTTAGGTTTTTAGCCAACAGTAAGAGTGAGGCCAAATGAACGAAATTTTGTTGCGCAATTTCTGCCACATTTGGTGTAATATTAGGTCTTTACCTATGAAATTGCCGTTTTCTATGAAAAAATTTAAACGAATTTTTTTCATGTATTTTTTTTTTGTATTAATCGAAGTAATCACCCATGCAATCAATGCATCTTTTCCAACGCAGTGGCAGTTTATTGATGTCCTTCTTATAGAAATCGGCTGGACGGGAGGCAACAAATTCGTCAAAGGCATTTTGTACTGCCTCTCGGGTATTGAATTTTTTTCCCGCCAAGTTATCCAAATTCTGGAAAAAGTAGTAGTCTGTAGGCGCAAGGTCTGGTGAGTAGGGCGGATGACGGAGAGCTTCCAACCCCAGTTCTTGCAACTTGGAAACCGTCTGCTGTGCAGTATGAGGTCGCGCGTTGTCGTGCAGGAGCAGCGGAGACGAGCGATTGACCAATGCTGGTTGGAGATGTGCCAGCTTCTCCATCATTGTATTCAATTCTTCACAGTACACATCTGCAGTAATGCTCACCCCGTTTGGTAAGAAGCTGTGATGAATCACACCGGCGCTAGACCACCAAACAGTGACCATCACTTTTCTAGGGATAAGTTTTCGTTTAGGGCATTGTTTAGGTGCTGAACCAGGATCCAACCAACTTGCTGAACGCTTGCGGTTATCAAACAGAATCCATTTTTCATCGCAGGTAACAATGCGGTGAAAAATTCCTTAATTTGTGTGTCTGTTGAGCAGTGCAAGGCACGTCTTTTTTCGTCAAGCTTTTTTAACTTGCCAATTTGACGCAAATGGACCAATATTGTTTTAACGCTAACGTCGAAAGCTGCTGCTAATTCAGCCGTAGATTGTGTATCATCGGCTTCCACAATCGCCTTTAATTCGTTATTGTTGACCAAAGTCTTCGGACGACCGCGAGGTTCATTTTTCAGGTCGAAATTTCCAGAACGGAAGCGAGCAAACCAATAACAGGTGGTGCGTTTGTTTGTAGTGTTAGCTCCGTAAACGTCGTTGATGTTGCGTGCCGCTTGTGCCGCGTTGCTGCCATGACGGTGCTCATATTCCATAATTACTCGAATTTTTAACGTATCCATGATGACGAAAAAGATTGAAATGCGATGAAAAGGTAACACTATTCAAAAAATAAATGACTACTTTTGGAAAAGAATTCCATGTTTTTAAAATAAAATTAATTTGTAATTAGAATTCTTAGCCAAACAAAAATTATTTTGATTTGAAATGGCCAGTATTGCAGAACGGCAATTTCATAGGTAAAGACCTATTATAAACGTGAAGACTGTGTCGCACGATAACACAAAATGCTTATTTAGCCTCACTCTGACTACAAAATTAAACCGACTTCCAAGTAAAACACAAAGTAAAGTACACAAAAAAGTATGAAATAAATCTCATTTTCTAAATAATTCCCATTTATATTTCAGCTTAAAATTTTAACTATTTCTCTACACAATCTTCATTATTTTTCAGTTGGTACCAGCCCAAACAATATCCTGATAAATCTTTATTTTATAGAGCTAATAGTTAAAATTTTAGCCAAATTAAAAGGGGAATTATTTAGAAAATAAGATTTATTTCATACTTTTTTGTGTATTTTTACTTTGGAAGTCCTCGAAGAATATTTTTTCCCTTTTAGTAATATTTGCTTTATTATTATTAACACATTTTAAGAATGTTTAAATAAACAATCGAATGTATAATAATTGAATACGCGCCAAGCTTCCATTAGGTATAATATATAAGATGATGATGATGATGATGATTACTGTAAGTTCCATGATGGCAATATGCTTGCAGACTGCAGTTCTTTAAACAATGCAGAAATTTCCAAATGTGTATCTATAAGGACTCAGGAGTTCTGTTCAGTACTTTTGGATCCAGGGTATACCTTGGTACAAAAGCTTACTTTTTGTAGTCCAAGCATATGCTATGCTTGGATTACTTTAGAAAAAGTCGAAATCATGTGTCCATATAAATTTCGAAGAGTTCCCTCGGTTCATCATGGTTTCCAACATCAGGTCACCACTTTGGTGACTAATGGACACATTTCGAATTATAATCTTTACAACAAAAGAACTTTGCAAATAGGTTCACAAATGGCAAAGTAATATTCAAAGATATCTGTGTCGGTGTGAAATACTTTGAGAATACTATAATAGGGACTATAATATATTATCATCAAAATGTGATGTATGGTGTGATGATGGTGGTGATGATGATGAATACTGTAATTGACATAGTGGCATATGCTTTCAGTTCTTTAAACAACGCCGAAATCCCCAAACATGGATCCCCGAAATCACCAAACATCTATAAGGAGTCAGGTGTTCAGTACCTTGGAGCAAAATCTTACTTTTTGGTAGCATATGGCTTGGGTTACTTCAGAAAAAGTCAAAATTACTATGTGTCCATATAAATTTCGAGGAGTTCCCTCATTTCCTCATGGATTCCATCATTGGGTAACCACTTTGGTGACAACGGGACCAACTTGGGATTACACCCTTTACATTAATTTACATTTCATCGAAAAAAGAATTTTGAAAATAGGTCAACAGATGGCGGAGTATCACATATAACAGACATATGAAATTGGAGTTTTGTAAAGAAGGAACATAAAGTCGATTTTTTTAAAGATAATATATTTATTTAATCACAGTATATACCATTGCTATCTATGCACTTTTGTCATCTCATAGGTAGTTCATTGATTCCTTTACTAAAAAAACAATTCGGACAGGAATCAATAAAATCTTTGAAGGCGCTTTTTACTGCTTCATTGGAGTTGAATTTTTTACCTTGCAAGAAGTTATCCAAATTTCGTAAAAAATGGTAATCTGTTGGAGCAAGGGTTGAATTTTTTCCCTTGCAAGAAGTTATCCAAAGGAGATTGACCGATTTGGGCTAAGTGCTGCCCAGGCATGTGAATACCTGTATTGTATTCCTTACATTAAAGGACGAAAATAAAAGAAAGAAATAAAAAAAATCATCCATGGGTTTTTTGCAACACACATGCGCCTACAAAACTATTTAATTTTATTGTAGGCGCATTAAGCATTGGAATAACACATTTTTTTATCATTTACGTTACAACCTTACTTATTGTATCGCCCGAGCCCGGTAAATCCGCGACCGCGCGCGTGCGGTCCTCGCTAGGTAAGTTTTTTTTTGTAACAGCGCACCAAGTAATCTTGGTTGCGACGCTATACAAAAACAGGTATTGACAGTTCCAATGCATCCCAATTCATTAATATAGCCAGAGACCGGCTGAATGTTGCCAATCACTTAGCTGATCATGTTGACGAGAGAAGGTTAAACCGGAATAGAGCCAACTTCATAAATATTACGGCGGATGCAGAGAACCTTGCTGCATTTCCCAGCTTAACACCGGAATAGTTGACTCTCTTTGCTGTAGGGACTTATCAAATCAAACTCGCTCCGAGTTTAGCTCGCAGCGAGCACATACGAAACACAGAAACATTTATTGTCCAGATATATAACGGCCAACTTACCGACCTATCAAACTTTTCTATGCCCACAGACAATGTTGTACTTATTCGTGCGCACCTAAAGAGCAGGCATACATCTTCAAAAGTATACCGATGCTACATTTTAATTGATGAGAACAATCATGGTCTAATTAAAATCACCCACTACTGCTGCTCATGTTTTTCTGGACGAAGGACGATCGGCACGTTCGGACATCTGCCCACGTTGTGTGCCTTGTTTGGTTTTTGGGGTGGGCTAGGCACCAAGACGCTTTAACGTGCCCTGCTTTATTTTTAGATAGTATTATCATAGACGACGATGAAGATGACGAATAATTATATGATAGAAATTGTTGTACGCGCCAAAGCGCGCATCCGAATTTTGAAATTGTGTCTTAGACAATTGTTACAATGATAAATAACTTATTTAATATTACACCGTCTTTTATTTTAAAAAATAGGCTGTTGGTATGATTGGTTGAGTAGTATTTTTATGTTTTTCACTCGTACTTGACCATTTTGCCATACTTGTTATATATTTTCGGAATTGTCTTTTTAAGATCTTTACTTTAATACCAAACATGATATGGATTGAGTCAGAAAAAAAAATAAGTGTAGTCCAAATACTTTGTAATAACCCTCTTATAACCCTCTAATATTTTTTTCTCAAAACCTCTCGGATAGATTTCAATGCGCTTTGGTGTAAAGTATAGTAGTAGCCTAAGGTACATTATGCACTATGTGGCAATCCTGGGCAGCACTTAGCCCAAGGTCCATACAAGAATGGTCAATCTCTTTTCGAAAAAAATGGTAATCTGTTGGAGCAAGGTCCGGGGAGTATGGTGGATGTCTTAGACATTCCAATTGAAGCTTCTCTAATTTGGTAGCTGTCTGTTGTGCAGTGAGTGGTCTAGCATTGTCCTGAAGCAGCAGTGACAAAAGAGGAAAAAACAAATGAATTACGGTTTGCGAAACACAAATGCATGAGTAAATAGCGGTATAAATTTGAAATTGGAATTCCTAACCAAATAAGATATATTTGAGATCAAACATTTTTATTTAAATACGATGCAATAAATAAATTATTAAATTGATATGCAAATAAGTTTTTTTGCAAACTGCACTTTTCAAGTGATATTTGACAGAAAAAAGTTATTGACATTCTTATTCTTATTTGAAACATATTGGCTGTGTTTGGCAGAAAAAAGTGATCGGATGCGCTCGTAAGCAAAATGGCAATTGTTAAGCAGTAAGCGCTGTTAACTGCTAAATGCTATTTTCCTCTAGGACGCTAAGTTAGCGTTAACCGGGGAAACTAACCCAACTTAAATATATTACATTTTTATTCAAATCAATTTATATATTTATTATTATGGGATTGTGGTCCGATATTCGGAATATGCTCTGAGGGAGTTTATTTGCTACCAATTTCCACACCAACACAGGTCTGGTATTCAACACCAAAATGTCCAATTTGTAAGCAGTCATAATCGTAGTTCGTAGCGGGAGTCGCAGTGAGTAATCGCACTATTACGCATATATTATATACGTGTACTAGAAAGTTCGCAGTGTAGAACTTTTTAGATCTTTTCACATATAACAATCTAGATCTTTCGAGTCAGGTTGAGAACAGGACAGTGAAGGTTCGAGAATAGTACTTTCCATACTAGAATCTTTGAGAACATTCTAATTTGTAGTAACACTGTAACATACTAGAATGTTCTATACATCGAAGTGTCGTAACATTATTATATACAAATATATTCCACTATTTTTTGGACTGACATTATTGTTAATTTTAATAATACTTTAAATTAATGGCACAAAACACTTTAAACTAATTTCAAAACAAACAAAATGGTGGATTGCGTCAGCACTTTTGAAGATAGTAAATGTGTCCTGGCCGACAACTAAAAAAAATTTCAGCGCTAGCAAGTGTTGTCAAGTGCTTTTTTCCTCCAAACACAGCCATTGTAGATGAGTGTTTGACTTGTACTATAAAAGAAACTCATGATATGATGAGACTATAACTAACACTTACATTTTGTATTCTAAAAGTGAGTGTTGGTCCTCTTGGCAATCTTGCAAGCCTCATATAAGCTCCAAGCTCAGTTTCAGTAAACATCATCATGTGCGATACGTGCAAATATCCCGAAACAGATAGGAAATCTTTGATGGTGTTCTTTTTTTCTCTCCTAAAATTGAAAATTATTTTATAGTTAGCATGCCTGGACCAGACTGTCTCATAATCGTCATAATACAAAAAAAATATTACCAAGATTAAATACATACCTTTAACTGTGATGCCGTAAAGGGTTCCATTATTTTTCGAAAATCCTTTGTGAGGTCCATAAGATCCTTTGAACATTTTCCACGGTGAATAACGAAAGAATGTGGCGCTTTAACTAAATGTTCTGGTTCTAAAGTTTGCTTGGTTGCTGTGTTCTTCTTCACACATTTACCTTTTCGTTTTCCCATTTTTATTATAAATAAATTATTTAATTTACAATAAAACAAATGTAAATTGTAATCACTGCTTTTTAAATCGTAAACAGAACGTGTTTTTAGGTTAGGTTTCCACTTTCAATATTGTCAGACGTCAGTATCATCTTGACACTTCATTTTTAATATAGTAGTATATTAGTAAACTGTTACCAGTAAAAAGGCCGTAAAAATAATTTACGTTCGTTTTCAATACCAATATTTTCTAAAGACTAATCAAAATCCAAATAAATCGCCAAAACAGTCAATGAGTCAAGTCAGTCGATTCAAGATACACAAGCACAACAATAAAGTGCTTTTATGCTCCATACTCATCATCCAGCCTGCAAATCCAATATGGCCTTGGAGCGGCCTTGTAGGCATTTTTTTTAAATTATTGACACTAATGAGTAATGACGGTCATTAGTCCAGAACTACTGTTGGATTTGTAGGCTGAACCTTGAGTTAGGCGTTTTAGAGAATTAAACCAACAAAGTGGGGGAGTCTTGCCGGGAATTCAATTGTTGACGTTGTGGTTTTTGTAAACCCTCATAAATTTGTGTTATTTCGGTTTTTAATGTGTAATATAGGTAGAATATTAAACATTAAATATTCATTAACGTGCACAAGTGTGGGCGAGTAGTACAACTTCAAAAAACGTGCTATTTTGCGTTTCCTCCAAAACTCCCTAGGAACTTTCAGTAAAGCTTCTACCACTTTACTGAATCGACTGACTTGACTCATTGACTGTACTGACTATTTATTTGGACTTTGACTAGACTTTAGACTTGACGATTTAGAAATACGGTGTTGAAAATTGAAACGAAAATTCTATTTCCCGCCTTTTTAACTTGACACTGGCAAATGGTTTTAAATTTAACCCGACGCCATATATTAAAAAATATATTTAAATAAAAAAATACATTAATATTTGATTGCTGGACGGTTGTTGGAAGCTCGAAGAATGCTCGCAGGACCGTTGCTGGATGAATTGCAATCCCTCCTCCGCAAACGTCACCCACGTGGCCTTGAAACGCACCACAAACCTCCCTGAACAGTGTTGCTAACTCTATAATATGAACATTTGTCGTACACTGAGGCTGTTTTCTTTGTGTGTTTATACCTGTGTGCGTATAGTTTGTTTGAAAATATTTTCGTGTGCGTGCGTAACGTGATTGAAAATGCATTAGCTAATTAATATTTGTGTGCGTGTGTGCTTCTCAAGATGGTCTTTAATTCATAGTATGATCTCAAGACCGTATCAGTTGATAACGTTATTGAATCACTTACGCAACTTGTAAGCGTAATCTACACGACAAAGAACGAATAAAATAACGTTTCGTTTACACTTCTAAAAAGAACGGATTTATTAAATAAACATTCCTTCATTATTTCTTTTTAAAAATGTAATATTTAATAATATAAATACAAAAAAACCTATGTTCTTCGTACTTCGTATCATCTGTATGCTGATGACTTGCAGGTGTACTGTCAAGAAGGGGTTGAACATCTCTCCACTGCCATCGATGATATAAACCGAGATCTAAACGCTATTCACACTTGGTCCACTGAGTTCGGACTGTCAGTGAATGCCACTAAGTGTCAGGCGATTTTATTAGGAAGTCCAAGACTATTGAGTAGAGTTGACACAGGAAGTCTCCCGCCTATTATCTATAACGGCAACATTATTCCTCTCAGCTCGTGTGTTAAGAATCTCGGTTTATATATTGATGCTAATCTTGACTGGCGTACCCAAATCGCTAATGTTGGTAATAGTGTTACCAGTTGCTTGCGATCTCTCTACCGACTGAAAAATTTCTTGCCTTCCAATATAAAAACTATGCTTGTTCAAGCCCTTATATTCCCAATACTGGATTATTGTGATATTTGCTACTTCGACCTTAATGCAGACCTACTCAACAAACTCGATCGGCTCCTTAATAATTGTATAAGATTTGTTTTTGGCCTCCGTAAGTACGACCACATCTCCTCCTTCCGCTCTAAGCTTCATTGGCTGCCAATACGACAACGTCGTTCTCTACGGGCACTGTGTACACTCTATTCCCTTCTTCACTCCCCCTCTGCTCCTCACTACCTAACTCTACATTTTAAATATCTGTGCAGTAGCCATGATAGAAATCTTCGTTCTACAAATAATTTGCTCCTTCTTTGTCCTTCTCATAGCTCCTCCCTTGTCCATTCATCCTTCCATATTCAGTCCATCCTCCTTTGGAATTCACTACCCCAAGACAAAGGATGGATGTCCGAGACAAAAAATGTATTCAAACGCAGAGTTCGTGAACTATACTTAAAATCATTGGCAGACTAGAAATAGACTAGAATAAATAAGTAAATTATTTAGATATCTTATTAAGTTATATATTATTAGGTTTACATATTTAAAATATTTAGTAGGTTAATTTTAAATAAAGAGTTATATTAGTATTTATATGGTAGTATTTATTATTATTATATATTGTATATATACTCAAAATGTCTAAGTCTATGTTTCCTTTTAATACTATGCATCTACCTCACACTGTCTCTGCATCACCCATAGGTTGGCTGGTAGAAAATGCCACAAGGCATTAAGCCCGCCTTTGTACCATATTGTGTACATAAAGTATAATAAATAAAAATAAAAAAAAAATTAAAAAAAACAGTTTAGTCTGTATTTTTTATATTGAAAAAAAAAAACTGATTTTCATTCATTTTCACGTAGATATTATTATTTATTATTCTCTAGCATATTAATATCCATATTTTTTTAATAACTACGTAAAACGGAATGCGGAGTTTTGCCGGGGAGTTCAATGGGTGACGTGAATTTGTATACTTCATAAATTCGTGTTATCTCGGTTCTTTATGTTTAATATTGGTAGAATATTAACCATTAAATATTCTTTAACGTGCACAAGTATGGGCAAGTGGTACAACTTCAAAAAACGTGCTATTTTGTGTTTCCTCCAAAACTCCCTAGGAACTTTCAGTAAAGCGTCTACCACTTTAGTGAATCGACTGACATGACTCATTGACTGTCCTGACTATTTATTTGGACTTTGACTAGACTTTAGACTTGACGTTAAAGGAATACAGTGTTGAAAATTGAAACGAACGTTCGATTTCCCGCCTTTTTTATTTGACACTGGCAAATGGTTTTAAGATAAGCCGACGCCATATTTAAAAAAAAACGGAAAGCGGATCATTGCCAGAACAAGTTCTTCTTGTTCTTTAAAATGGCTCCTTAGTGATTCGCAAATGTCAGTGTGTTGACGAAAACCTTGCCTAATGAGTGGGTTTTATGAATAAAATTAAAAACATGGGCACGGTGTACTGGGTGAAGTCTGTTGAATAATCTGAAACCTAGAAGAAACACAGGAATTTTATAATAGAACAGTATACTCTGATATAATGATTAACACGTAGATGTTAATTAATTAATAATTAATGAATTTAATCATTAATCAAACTAAATAAATTAACAATGTAAATTAATCACGCAATCGCTAGAATGACAGTGACAGAAACCAAGTTGGTTCCTTAGGGCAGTACTGGTTATCTCGGAGACAATGGTCCGTGCACCCAGACGCATCCACTCGAAATGCGTGCCGACTCAATGCCACAGCCTATTTTATACTAGCTGAGCAGTGGTGGGGCGGTTGATGACGCATTTGTTGACGTTCCGGTGCACGTGCCGCTAGCGCTATATTATCGCCGTCTCTTTAAACACCTTAACAACATGGCCACCGTCACGGCCATTCTGACGATCGCTCGCCCTCGAGCGTTATACTGCTATGTATCTGCACAGAAAAAAATAAAATTACAATTAGTTCATTGAGATTAACTATGTGGACAGCTACATCATGATAAAATCGTAACCCAAAAGAGCCGGTAAGATTTCATAAATAACAGAATAGATCGTCTTCCACTATAGCAGAAGAGATCTCTACATAATAAGTTGTTACCCACAAAAGCAAATAAAACTTCATTATTAATAAACTAGATCGTCTCCCACAACAGTAGGAGAGATCACCACACATCACTCGTGAAAGTCGACACCCACTAAAGCAGGAGTAAACTAGATCGTCTCCCACAACAGTAGAAGAGATCACCACACATCACTCGTGAAAGTCGTCACCCACTAAAGCAGGAGAGACTAACACTAGTTATATTTCTAAACTTCTGTTTAATCTGCGCTCAATGTTTGTGAACCAATTGACAATGTTTCTTCTGAATCATTTGTTGCTTTGGCTGAAAAAGTACGAGCACTTTCAATCTCAGAAGAATCCACACTCAACGTTCGAGAACCGAGGGACAACGTTTCCTCAGAATCATTTAATGTTGCTGTGCTGGCAGTTAAAGTGCAAGAGTTTGCTGAGTGTGTTTCCTCCGAGTCGAGAGCCGATTCTCTAACCACCGGACCACGGAGGATGTTTCGCTCGCTCATGGAACTACCACACCAACAATATTATCATGTTATTTTTGCACTGTTAATCATTTTTTTTTTAGACACTCGGAATAAATAACAACATACATGACATTATTTATAGTCGCTTTTGAAACTAACCAATAGCTAATTTCTCTTACTACGTGTGCAGTAACGCCAAATAAGAAATAAGACTGTACAAACTGTACGTACTGTGATTAAAACCAAGTACAAAGTTGAGCTTCAATATTTAATAGGTAGGTAGACGTAAAATTTAATTGAAGTCGTTTTAAACTAATACCGCCTAAACAATATTTGTGAAGTACACGTCAACTGATTTTGTTTAAGCAGTGCACCAGCTATTGTTTTTCAGGAATACCTGCAATTGATAAGGTCTGCCTTTGTTTTCCCAAGTGTTGTTTACAACTTGCGCGTGCAGGTACGCGCGTATGACTTGTCATTTTATTACTAAGTTCAATGTGATGTCACCAAATGTAATGTCGATAATGATTTTTAATTACCAAAAAAAAAAATTAACTTTTTAGTACCTATTGCTATATTCAAGCGTGATCTACTTCGGTCAATCAAACAGTAATAATAATGAATCTGTACGACGTATGTCGTATGTACTGAGTACTCGTTTTTACTTTGCGTTAATTTCTACTCACTTTGTTTTTTTTTTCATAATACTTTGGTTATAAAACCAGAATTTAGAACCCTATAATGAATTAAGCAACGTTAACGATACAACCCGTTTCCATCACTGTGAAGCGATTAGACAAGAAGCACACTGCACATCCATTTGGCGCCGTCGCCAAGAAGGTAGCCGCCGCCCACGCTGCCGCTGCTCGGTCACGCAGCGCCGCTTGTTGTCCCCTTGGCGTGGCTATGTATCGCCCAGTCGAACGTCCATCTGCACATAAAACAAAACAGCAAAACAACAGAACACTAAATTCTAAAGGTCGTTTTGAGATATAAGCAAGCAATTTCATGGACACTTGAAACACGAGATAAATCACTAGTTTATTCAAGGTCTTAAAAATTATTGCGAGAAATAAAAAGTTGGCTACCACCGCGCTCGTGTTACCGCCATAGACGTCATGTCACTGTCGTCATCACGTCACAGCTGTCCTTACTTCAACTTTTTCTTAATCCCGTCTTCGTGGCGGGCACGAACAAAGGGTTATTGGTACAAGGTCACCTTGCAGCATTCAGTTCACTGCTGTCCTGTAGTTTCACAATTACGCCGTATGCATGGCGTGCTGCCTTGTTGTATATACTGCCAAACTCGATCCACATCATTCGCAATGATTATTATCACTTTTTGTAGCCTTTGTGCGGGATAGATTACACTTTTTTTTAACACCCACACTTTTTCGAAACAAGCATTTTCTTTCTTTGCACGACTCGTATCCCGCTTCTGATGTCGGGTTTTGGCCGGACAACAGAATTAAAACACAGGAATTTTATAATAGAACAGTATACTCTGATATAATGATTAACACGTAGATGTTAATTAATTAATAATTAATGAATTTAATCATTAATCAAACTAAATAAATTAACAATGTAAATTAATCACGCCAATCGCTAGAATGACAGTGACAGAAACCAAGTTGGTTCCTTAGGGCAGTACTGGTTATCTCGGAGACAACGGTCCGTGCACCCAGACGCATCCACTCGAAATGCGTGCCGACTCAATGCCACAGCCTGTTTTATACTAGCTGAGCAGTGGTGGGGCGGTTGATGACGCATTTGTTGACGTTCCGGTGCACGTGCCGCTAGCGCTATATTATCGCCGTCTCTTTAAACACCTTAACAACATGGCCACCGTCATACATAAAGTTTCAATAAAAGGAGTATTTACAAAACACAGAACAGGAGGGAGAGAATAATATAATGAGGATTGTTTTTTGGGCAGCTAAAAAAAGTTCTGCTGTCAAGTGTCAAATAGGTAGAGTGATAATAATTTAAATCAAATAGGCAATTTGTTTAATAAAAAGTAGCATCAACAAGCGTCTTTTTTTATAACTTTATTTTGTGTTGAGTATGTAGTGTAAATTTAGATTTAGATTTTAATTTACATAATTGTTACACAACCAAAAACACAACAAATAATATTGTACTGTATCCCAAGCCGTACTCAAGTCAAGGTTTACTCACCTATCCGTACCTACCAGTGGCGTGCACAGGATTATGGCACTGGGTATGCGGCGAAGTACTCGGTCACAAAAACTTTTTTGTTTATAGATTTTTAGCATAGCTACAGCCAAGCGACGGATCTCTAAGTCGAAACCATGCCAACAGAGCAAGTCTTAGATGTACTACTATTCATGTACATCTTCTACGGCAACGCAGACAAAACAGCGATCGATCGTCGCGGCGGAAGAAATTCTAATAAGTAAAATAATAAGCATATTTTAAAAATATTATAACTACTCACCAGTCAGTCAGCTTCAATTTTCACATATTCAAGGTTCCGGTTACTTGAGATTACTATATCCCGATGTAAATTACTAAATAATATGCAAGGAAAACAATATAATTTAATCGTGTGTACACAACCACACATCCAGTTATACGTTTCATAACTTTTAACATCTAATGAAGTACATGCTTAGTACGTAAAGATGTCGCTACGAGTAAGCATTGTGAACCATGGAAAAGTAAATCACATTAAAAGCACAATTAAACCGCCATGTAACTTGTTTCGTTTTACGTCAGTGATTTATTTAGTTTTATTCTTCAAAATTTTCAATGATTACTGAATAAAATATGAATTTATAACAATATTTTATTCATACAACGCCCCCTTTTTTAAAAATTGAATTGATAAAGTACATCGGCACTACGGGACTCTTCAAATTAAATATCGTCAATTCACGATAGATGGCGGCCTAGTTAAAACGACGACGCAACGCGCAGGCGGCGCTATGGGCGCTTATTTATCAATTTATCTTTATAGCACAGAGATAATAATATACTACGTTAGTACGTAGACAATAATATACTTAGTTATGTTTGGTTATGTTCGTTCTCTGAAAATAGTGTCATTTATAATTTCCACGTAAAGTGCCATCTAGTAAGTTTTCTTAGTAAATAATATTATACTGACAATCATAGAACTCGTTGTAGTACCAAGCTCGCGCCACGGGCGCCCGAAGCCGAAGGCCATCTCATGCCGCATGAGTTACGCCTATATAAACATGTCGATATTCATGGGTGTATGCGTTTGCGAAGTATGAAAATTACACATACATGCGATGATTTGTCCTGCACAAAGCAACTGCATGAGTTGCTATTTATAAAATATTAGGCGTTTTAAAGTTATTATATTTTTTTAATTTACTATTAATATTTACTATTAATTAAAGTCATCTAAAACGTACGAACGTTTTATTAAAATATCTGTGAATGACAAGTAAAGCACTGCATTTCTGCCTATATGGAGCGCACGCCCCTGGCACCTACAGCTGTACGGTCTAAACCAGGGGTCGCCAAAAGGCGGACCGCCGACCCATTTTGTGCGAACCGCGAGAACACAGTAACTTACACTAAAGACTACTTCCGATATAAATAAATAATAAAATTTACTCCAAACTTCAGACAGATAATTCGCAACAAAAAATGTCATTTTTACATTGATACCTATGGAACAAAATACCTTTGTTATTTCCTTAATTACATTTCTTTAATAAATATTTTTTCTTATAAATAAAATGTGCGGACCTCGATGGTCATTTCATTTCTTAAAACGGACCCCCAGCGAAACTAATTGGAGACCACTGGTCTAAACGGTTAAAAGAACATCTTATGTACTTTCTTGAGAATTATTGTCTTAGAGATAAGAACGCTTTATTAATACGGACCTAAGAATAGGATGGTCAGTATGGCCCTTATGACAACATGTTAATAAACAATCTAAAACCCATTTTCGTATATCTTAAAAAATAACGAAGATACAAACAATTTAAATTTACAATAAGAAAGAGAGCGATATATCGGCTGTGACGTCACGAGTTCACCCGCCAGACATTTGTCATTACAAAATGTATGGCGCTAGCAACTTGTGTTTCGGGGAGTTTTGCCGGGGAGTTCAATGGGTGATGTTGTGGAATTTGTAAAACTTCATAAATTTGTGTTATTTCGGTTCTTAATGTGTAATATTGGTAGAATATTAACCATTAAATATTCGTTATCGTGCACAAGTGTGGGCAAGTAGTACAACTTCTAAAAACGTGCTATTTTCTGTTTCCTGACAAAACTCCCTAGGAACTTTCAGTGAAGCTTCTACCACTTTACTGAATCGACTGACATGACTCATAGACTGTACTGACTATAATATATTTGTACTTTCACTAGACTTTAGACTTGACGATATAAGAATACGGTGTTGAAAATTGAAACGAAAGTTCTATTTCCCGCCTTTTTAACTTGACACTGGCAAATGGTTATAAGCCGATGCCATATATAAATAAATAATAATAAAAAAACTCGTGTTTCAAGGGAGGCCATTATAAAGAAGAAGAATAATAAGAAGCTACTTGTGACGTAAGAAATCGTTTTGCGAGAAAGAGATGGGCAATATTTTTTATTTGCTTATAATTTTTAATCGCGTCAATATAAATATCTATTTCTTTTAGATTAGAACAACAATTTTTAAATTTAATTAATAAAAATGTGATATTCCACACTAGGCAATATCCGTATAGCACGCCTTTTTAAGTTGCACCACTTGCCCACCTTTGTGCTAGTGCATAATATTATTTTCATAAGATGTATCCAAAAGTCCACAATCATGTAGCTTTTTGTTGAACTTTTAGAGTGTATTCCTACAATCCAGCGCTCGTGATATGAAATGTATACAGCATGACAGTTACATTAAAACAGTCTATATTATTCATAGATATAATACATGCGCAGAGTCGAAGCGCAGCAAAGCGAATCTCAAAATGAATATTTTGTGCGTAATGTTGTGAATATGAGAGTGAATTTGCTACCTATTTTACGTTTTCAGAATTTCACTTCGCCTTCGACTTTGCGCTACTATTGAAGAAAAATATGACATAGAAGGAATACTGCAGTCGAAATAGAGTTATTACTCTGAGGACCCTTATACCAGAACCAGATCAAATAAAAAAGTGCAGACAAGACAGAGTTCTGCGAACCACACGGTGAGGCCGGTCTAAAGACTAAACTAAGCCTCGCCGTGCAATTACACAGTGTCACCCACACACATGTAACGAAACTACGCCTTACCTTGTAAGGCGAGCTGTCGCGGTGTGTAGTTTTATGTTTGTTGTGGGTACACATGCACTACAGCCTCAGTTTTTGTTTAGCAACGCTTTGTCTTCACTTTTTTATTTGATCTGAGCCTTATACCTAGAAAAAAATAAATATTTCATTTACTTGTAAAAAACATAACTTAGTACTATTCGCAGAGGACTAAAATAAGACACGCCACAACAAATCAAACAGCTTTATTACCTGCTGGGTTCTGAAATTTCAATACTCATACAAGAGGTTCTACAATTGTTGCACAGTTAATGTTTACCAATAATATGTTAACCTTTTACAGAAGTACTAACTTCAATTACCTTAATGACTTTAATAATAGGTAGTGATTTGTATGAATGAAAAAAAAGTCAAAAATAAAAATCTATGACGACTAATAGCTAGTTAAATTTTAAAAGTAGTTCAGTTGGTACACAGTAATAATTACTATAATCCATCACATTGAAAATTATGGGGCAATATTGGTCGACAATAATTAAGCCGAAGTCTTTTTTTGTAACAATACTGTATGTTTCTGTTTGGCTTCAAAATTGCAAATATTAACTCTTTTTCAATGGCATGGGTTAAAGCAATTCTCATAAGCAATATCAGTTATGTTTATTGATATTGTGCACTGATTAAAAACAATCTACTCCCACTAACAATTAAAGAGAAATATTTTAACATATTATGTGAGATAATTCTTTTCAATGTATATTTACTACCTACGCACCGAGATACCATATTATTGTATATTTACGTGTAAAGCAGTGTCCAAAGATCTATCAGCATATACAGTTACAGATATATGAAGTAATTATAAATCTAGGAAATATCCATCAAAATATACATACTTGAAAACAAATAACCATTAATACCTCAAACCATTTTGCAACATATACTTTGGTAGTTTATGAAATTCACAAATGAGTAGGACGACATTTTACAAAGATGCATGTTGCTCTTCTTAATTTCAAATACAACCACGTCCTTATTTTAATTCATATATCAAAGTTTATTTTCAATATGCATATTGCATAGCATTATATGCTACTGTCGATGGAAACCTCCAGTGCTATATTGTTGTATTATATTCTCATACATAAGTTTCATATTGATTTTGCCCTGAATTTTGTTTAAGGTAAGACAATGTACAAATTAGAAAGATAGAGAAACAACTCCATATTTATTCGCGAAACAAAAACCACTTGTAAAATAAAATATAATAATCATTCAGATTCTCGAATATAAAAAAGCCCCTATATTAACCCTATTAAATTAGCTATTACCTACACTCCATTCAAAACTATTATCAATTAAATACGTTGATAATTTCAATAAAATTAAACGTTGCGAATTGGTTTTCGTAACTGGCAACCTTGCTGTTAACACTATTTTATTATTAAACATACTGAAATTTTAAATTTAAGCAGAAAATTATGAAATATTCTATGAAAGTGTTTATGAAACTGACACGCAAACTGTATGGCTGTTTTTCCACTTACCCGCATCGGCCCGGGGCCCGTTGGCCCGTTTAACGGAACCAGCTCGGTCACTACCGGCTGTCAAAGCGGCTTAAGTATTGTCAATGTATTGTCTCCATCAAACCAGTGTGACGTCAACTTTGTGAAACACCAAGTGAAATCGAGTTAGTAATTCAGTAAACGTCATGAAACCGCGCGTTTCGGCGGTAAACTCAAAACCATTAAGAATAAATAGACTTTAATAATTGATTTAATGGAGAAAAAAAGATATTAATTAATTTATTTCTGTTCTGTTCAATCGTTCGTCCCAATATTTAAATACAAGTAGTTTTAAAAAATTTGGAAAATACCCTATTGTGTATGTATTGTAGTATTGCAGTGTGCGAGTGTCGTGATGTGTTTTTTTTTCTAACGTGGTAAATATTTGTTTCACAACATCGCACTACTAATACCAGTTTAAAATAATTACTTACTCACTTATTTACAATCATTTAAAAATTATAAAAATCTTTTTTACCTACTTATATGGAGATTAAAATTATTTATCACCCAATTTCTGCTGCATTTTTCAATCTATTGGTGATGTGGACGAACTGTAGGGTGAATGTAATTAATGATTTTTTTTCCTATTTACAAAAACTTGAGCCTTAACGGAAATACTTTTGTATTTAAATTCGGTCGTTAATATATTACAAGTCACATATTTTTAAAACAGTAAATCAATCACCCAGTACATAACTGGGCCGGGCAGATTCCGGCGCCGGTAAGTGAAAAAAGACCCAAATAATCTATAAAATGATAGTCAAAATGAATTTTTAACAATCCATCACATATACACTAGTTTTATTCCCACAGAAAAATATTATAAGCAGTTTTTTCATGCAAAAGCTAGATTTTTAACTTTGTCACAGCATTTTACAGTAACAGTTTTTTAGCAGTTCTGGAACATTAGGAAAGCAATTAAAATATAACAGTATTTTTAAGTAACATGCTATAATGACTATTTCAAATAGACTTGGTATTTTTTTCTAATGGAATAAAATTATTGTAGTTAAAGTTAAGGTCACTTTTAGTAACACTTTTTTTTAAATCCTACTTGTGTAAAATGATTGCAATTGGAATCTTTACAGTAATTGGTATAAGTGACCTTATGATATCAGTCTCGCATTAGTTGCAAAAAAAAAGTTATTCTACAGATAGGATATCAGACATATTACTTCAGATACATGTGTGATAAGCTAAATATTATGAGAAGCGTTAAGCTGTGTAGGAATTTAGTCTCCTTAAATTCATCAACTCAAAATCAGTATTCTACATTACTACATTAGGACTTTTTATTAAAAAAATAAATTAATACAAATTGAGAAATATACAATTTTGTTAAGCTAATGGCTTTAATATATAGCTGCCATTTGCTTAACATTGTGGACATTTACTGTTGACAACAGTGATCAAAAAAATTTAAGTCACACAACTAAAATTTCGTTAATAAAATTCTACCATAAATTTTACCCCTGAAATTCTACTGACCATATTAGTACCAATTAAAACTTGCTCACAATATTTTTTTTATAATAAGAACCTGGTAGATTTCCATTACTCAAACGAAACCTATGTTCTATAAATGATCTACATACTAAGATTTTCAATGTTCTTTTAGTTTTCTTATTTCTACATACTAAACCCATAGATTACAGTATTGCCAAAGAGTGGAGAGCTTGAATGAGCGGCACAATGAAGAAAGTAAAAACTTATGAGTAAAGGCATGTAGAATAAATTTAGTTTAGAAGATAACTAAGATAGACATGTAATAAAAATATAAAAGTAACCCGTGTTTTCAAGACTATAACACCTTTTAATAATAAAATCATAAGCACATTTCCAAGTAGCAGGTCTGTAATATTGAAATCAACTTCAAGTATATTTTATAATAATTGAATATATGATGTAATATTAGGTAAGTGTGTACTTCCAACAGGAATATTTTATGAGATAATACCTTACATGTACCATGAAGCTGACTTTCTGTCAAACACCATAAGTTTTAGTTTCCATTACAGACCTGCAGGTAAGCTTAATATTGATCTCAAACATTAAATTAACAAATTACGTTAATATGCAAAAGTAGAACAAAATAATATGTTGCCTACCCTTAATAGTAGACATGTGTTTAGTCCTGAGTGAGAACTAAAATGTTATCATATGACCTTGTTAGTATAGGTATATCTTCATGTTAGACGCTGTGCAATGCCTTTAATGTTGATCCATCTAAAAGTTAAAACACCTTTGTAAGAATCAAGAGACACAGTGAATCATAATACTGTTTTGTCAATTACATATAATCTGAATGTCACATAATATTTTGAGAATAATATTGTTATTATTTATGTTATTGCAAGGGTCTCTTAATACTAAGAGATCATCATTTACTTATTGTCATACACAAGGCAAGTCTATAGACCTATGTCAATGAGCAAAGACTCTATAGCCCATGAAGATTTTTGTCTAGTCTGAAGTTAAACTAATATAAATTTAGAAAACTCTAGTAAGTTATACCTGTTCCTGTCCGTTTGTTTCCTGAGATTTCATGACGTCTGGTAGATCCGGTGGGGAAGAGTACGGTGTCAGATCGAGTGCTTCAAATTCACCAGATTCCTTTCTGAAATGTTTAAAAAAAAAAATTAACTGTGTTAATATATGCATACCTAGATTTATGCATGTTGTAACCGTACAACGGTGATGGGACGCCCTAGAGGATAACACAATAAAAAGGTTTTTTTATTTAGTTCTGAATATTATAACATGTTGATAAAATGTTTTGTCTACTGATTAACAATTAACATATTAGAATTATTTGAATTACCAAAAACTTTAATATTTTTTGGCTAACATGCTCAAGTCAATGTAATTTTTTTTTATCAGTTGGTATTTTACATACTCATATGAATGATGCCTACCACCAGTTGAATGCTGTAATATGGTAGATTTATAATATTATATAATATTAGAATAGTATAGAACAGAATTGGTTAAACTCTATAGAGACTGATAAAGGTAAATTTCTAATTTGTCACTTTAATATCCTACTTATCTTATCAACATGTGCATGTTAAAGTCCAAATTACAATTCACTCATACTGTATAAAAACCACTGTTTATTAGCTATAGATAGAAGATAAGATATTGATATACTTAACTAAACTTTCATAATATTATTTCTCTTACCTTCTCATGAAAATTTTTGTTTTTAACAAAAAAAAAAAAACTCAATTGTAAACTATTGTTAAAAATTTATATCTGATAGAGAATACCTTAAAGCAAGACCAATAGGTGCTGGACACTGAGCCTTAGCCGTAGCCGATGTCAATCCATAATCTGCCAGGGTCTTGTCGTCTTCCATAAGTTGGCTATCTTTGTTAAAAAGCATTTGATTTGGTGGTGCAACCTTTAATATGCCTGAAATTATAATCATATGTTAATATTAATTAAAGCATTGGGCATATAGACAAAAACTGTGAGCAAACTAACAACACAAAACCATTGGTAGCCTATAAAATTATAACAAAATGGTAGAGTATTACTTATTAAATTTGGTTGCTTGCAATACATATTACATTATTTACAAAAAATTATGCTGATAAATGATAAACATCAATCATTGCAAATAAAGCAACATGCAAGGGAAGCAAAATGTACTAAAAATATGAACATAAAACAACATAACCTGACCTAGATGAAAATTGTACTTGATTATCTGCTTAAAAGGTAAATTGTATTAATTTGTTTATATTCAAATTACCTTATTGATAACAGCTAATAATACCTCATACTGTTAGGCCTAATTTATAAAACTAAATATTTGTCCTAATGCAACCAAGTAAATATTTTTGATTGTTTAGTCACTAGTTACGCTAAAACTATTTATTTTGTTTACTATTATTGTTTTTAAACAGAAAACACATGCAATATAATATGCGTAAGTCATCCGACATTACAACAAGACTAAAAATAGATTTTCCACTAACAAATACTTATCACTTGCCTTCTATCATTTTCTTCAGCTCTAAAACGGTTGTAGTATCTTTGGCATCTGTGAAGATGGTTAATTTTTTTCGCCTAATCATTAAAAAGACGTCCTGCAAAACAAATTAAAATTTGAGGTTACAAGTTCAGACCCCTTGATTAAAAACAAACGTAAGCATTACTTCTTAGTAAGAAATATTAATTTACACCTTCAATATAAATAAATAAGCTTACCATTATGTTTAAATTATTAACTAAATATATTTATTTTTCTAATAAAATTATCGCTTCAAATGATACGAAGCGAAATCAAATAGTGAATGACAACTGAAATTTCCAAAACAGATTAAAAAATATCTATGGTCTTTTCGAATGTCAAGATGCAAGAATCAAGATCAAACAATCTATATAGTATATACCTATGTAGGAATATGTGGAAGCCCCAAAGAAAGGGAGATCTCCGACCGAGCGATGTGCTATGCTCGGTCAGGCCGAAGCACACAGTGTGCTGTGTTTTTCAGATGTTGTATATATAGTGCCAATCTTAGATAACTTCGATAGCGCGAGTCAGGATTGTGGTGCTAATTGGTCCGCCACATCATTACTCCCGAAGACCGGAGGGCGAATCTTGAAGTCATCTTGCTTGAGTCGCCAGTGCCAGAGAGTCTCAGGGAACTGTGCTGCTGCTGCACGGGCTCCCGTGAGTCGGAGTGCTGCCGTGCGGGGCCGATACTAAATGCTGACCAGAAAAGATGTGCTCTGATTGCTGACCGGTCGTTGTTGTAAGAGTGCCCATTGAAGCCGATGAGGGTTCGATCAGGCCGCGGTCTGTTGAGGCTGATGGTCGAGGCGTGTTCTATCGAGGGTTACCAATGTGGGAATAAGTGGAAGCCCCAAAGTAAGATCTACGACCGAGCGAGGTGCTATGCTCGGTCAGGCCGAAGCCCACTGTAGTGGTTTTCAGATGTTACTATAAAAGTTTTCTAAGATCGGCGATGTATATACATATATAGCGCCGATCTTAGAAAACTTTCAGCGCGATTCAGGATTGTGGCGCTAATAGTGCTAACACACACTAGAACTTGGTCTGCAGACCATATCCGCGTACTGAATCCGGTGTCACTACACGCACGGATTTGGTCCCTCAGACCGAATTGAAAACTCGACTTTCAGCTCTATTGTATTAGCACAGAGTTCTATTTACAGTGCTGTTTTTCCATGACGACGATGATTCCAGCAATCAATTGAAATCGTGCAGTGAAATCAAGTTGGGAAAATATTTATCCCCAAACTTAACCCTTAAGTCGACCCTGATTAGTTACATTTTTTACAAGATTTACGCTAACTGTATTGGAATATAATTGGGCTATCCTAATTATAATTGGGATAAACCAATTAAATTATAAAAAATAATAAGATAATTATAATAAATAAGAGATAATAAGCTAGAAACTCTAAAAACTTTATGTGTTTATACATATAAAGACTTACGCGTAAATGACATAAAACTAACGTGTCACTTAATCTGATTTCATTTCCTATACATTTTCATACCTCGGGCTATATACACATATAAAAATTGATTCATAAGGAGTAAACTCTTAAAAATCCTGCCCCCTAGTAATCCCAAGTAGATTTTTTCCCTAATAATGGGAGGAAAATCCCTAAGTTGGCAACACTGAGATCGTTGTCCGGCCCAAACGCCCGACTGCTCTACACACGTACGGATTTGGTACGGAGGGAACCAAATCCGATGGGGACAGCGGCGGACTCAATAATAATTATGTTCGCCGGACTACTCTACACACGGTCGGATTTGGTACGGAGCGGACCAAATCCGTGGCCCGCTCCATACCGAATCCTAATCCTACGTTACATGGAGAATAGAGGTAAGGAGTACCATCTCTCTAAGGCAGAAAAGCTAAAAAGTGTCCGACAAAAGTAATTAAATAATAGTTCCAAAACTGGCCATAATGGCGCTAGAGTGGCAAGGGTGTGTGCTATGAAGTTAGAATTTTTGATGACTATGACTAGTTTTTAGTAGTTAATTCAGTAAATCATGAATATTCTAATTACTCGTATAGTCGAAAATATTTTTATATATAAAACCGAAGAAGATCCCAAGATTTAATAATCCGTTTAAATTTTGCCGCTTTACGCCCTTGCGTCTGTAGCGCCCCCTATTTAACGCTATTTTACGGACACTTTTCATGTATGGAGATGGTACTCCTTACTTCTATTCTCCATGCTACGTTACGAGCGATTTTTGTAGTTACGACAGAAAAAACTGCACTGTAAATAGAACTCTGCGCTACTACAATAAAGCTGAAAATCGAAGTGTCAAGTGTTAAATGTCAGATTTCAAGAGTCATTCTTTCAGAACGTCAAATTTAGGTCGAAGGCAAAGTTTCCGTACAAACACACGTACCCCACACACGTGCTTATTATTTCAGATTTAAGAATCTGAAATAATAAGCACGTGTGTGGGGTATAATTATATATTAAGATATATGTCAGTTCGAACATACATAATGAGGATGATGTGCGTCCTTAGCCAGCAGGGCTATTACCAAACTTTGTTGTGAATTCATGTAAATGCTTGTATAAATTCTCCCAGCCAATTGATGTCGGGGTAATACGCAACTATGTACTATGTACCTTCATAGGTACATATGTATATATATACTTCATAGGTATTAGTTTCATAACTATGTTGGTCATGAAGAGTGAACTATTGCTGTATTGAAATTCGCGTTTTGTTGTGTGTATTTGCACCATGTAATCTATTTAAATGTTATGCTATTAATTGATTATAAAAACTAATAAGGACTTAAAAAGAGCATTTCAAATAAATTGTGTACTTTAAAACACCGCCGATGTTTTGATTTCATATTTAAAACAATTTATATTATTTTCGAAAAAGGCTATCATGTGTAATATCGAAACGCAGTATTGTCACTTTATTTCAATGATAAAAAACATGCCAAACAATAACATAACCTAAAATACGTTAGACAATTCGCATTTATAAATAAGTTTAATCAATTTAGATTTTTATAGAAAAGAAGTAAGTTTTGATATTATTGGATTCTTTAGATGTTCGGACCTATGAGATTCCATGATTGAATTGTTTTGTAAACTCACAGGGTACAATATTTATTACAACTGAAAGAACGAATTAATCAAGAGACAAGAATATTTGCGATCGAAGTGGCTCACAGAGTAGGCACCTTTCTATGAAGCACAGACTATTATTTACCTAGTATTATGAAGTCTACATAGGATAACCGCCTCCTTTTTCGAAGTCGGTTTAACATTTCGAAGCACAGTTATTTATATTATAGATCTCTGCTTCGTTTGACAGTTCTCATTTCATGGCTTATGTCAAAATGTATTACGTTACAGAATTTGATTGGTCTAAAGGGCGTTTCGTTCTCTGACGGACAAAATGGCGGACTATTAAGTTGGACATGGCCGTAGGCTTGCGCAATCTTTTCTGACATTTTAAAAACCTTTAAAATTGTGTTTTTAAAAAGTTGTAATGTCAAAATGAAGACCATGACCAACGAAAGTTAAGGTTCATAATAACCCCTCAGGACACTTATGACGGCCATATCACTACCGGTGATGGATTTGTAGGCTGGACCGTGGGTAAGCGTCATAAAACTCTCATTAAAATGTTTTGAAACAGAATTTTGTATAGCTGGTGTATTGTGCTCATTAAAAAAATCTTTCTTTCTGTAATATACTTTAGGAATTGACAAAAGAAAATATTATAAAATAAATTGCCCTATAATATAGACATGTCGACATGTTAGGTACAATAAGGTCCGAGGGTCGAGGCTAAAAGTGTCCGCGCTTTGAGTACCATATTAGGGCATTTTATAGCATAGCTCTTGTCTGCTCTTGTGAAGTTGTAAGGAAGTTGTGTATAATGCGTTTCAAGGAGAGTTTTGTCGGGAAATTCAATATATTATGACGTTCTTGTTTTTGTAATTCCTCCATAAATTTGTGTTATTTCGGTTCTTGATGTGTAATATTTGTAGAATATTATCCATTAAATATTCGTTAACGTGCACAAGTGTGGGAAAGTGGTACAAATTAAAGAAACGTGCTATTTTGCTACTTTCCAAACATCCCTAGGAACTTTCAGTAAAGCTTCTACCACGTTACTAAATCGACTGACGTGACTCATTGACTGCACTGACTATTTATTTGGATTTTGACTAGACTTTGGACTTGACGATTTTGAAATACGGTTTTAACTTGACACCGGCAAATGGATAATAGCCGACGCCAATTATTTAAACTTAAATAAAATCTGAATTACTTCAGAAAAAGTAAAAATCACTTTATATGTCCATATAAATTTTGAGGAGTTCCCTCGATTCCTTATGGATACTATCATCACGTCACTACTTTTGTGAAAACGGGACCAACTTCGGAGTACACACACATGCATAGACACTTACATCAAAAAAAGAATTTTGAAAATCTGTCAATAGACGGCGGAGTTATCGTTGAACATACAAATATTTATATGTATACAGAATGTCCCAAAATTAGCACGTCACACTGACACCGGAGGTAGATGAACCCAAGACGCATTGAACAAGCCTAACACGCCCATAGACAAGTTTCGTGGATTTTGAGTTATTACCAGTTTTAGTAATTTTTTTTAAATCACAATTTTTTTTGTAATGTTCGTATCAGAGACTTTTTAAAATGCACTTTATTTTACTTTTTTTTATGTGTATTCCCTCAATACTAGTTACTTATTATGAAATAAACAATACTTAGTCGATAAGTAATGTGAAATAACGACAGTTGATAGTCAATCTCAATTTTATTCTCACATAAAAATAATAGTTTCTACTTTGAGCAGCCACCGTGAAAACAAATTACTTCAAATATAATGAACAAATAACTTTAAAAACTTCCCTATGTCATGCCGATGTATACAGCCGAACGTATAACCACCTCCTTTATTTGGAAGTCGGTTAAAAAACGTTAAATAGTGGTAAATTATCGAAACATAAATTTAATTATCATAATGGTTATAATTCGTATATATGGAGCTATTTACCTACGTCAATCCTATTTTCACTTGAATCGCATTGTATAAATGCCCTTTAAGGTTAAGTTCAATGCGTAAAAGGTTTTTCCATAATCCTCAGAAAAGAACTGTACTTCACAATGACGTTTTGTAAATGCAAAATTTTTTATATTTTGGCTTTGATTCTTTTCGCAACTATGAACTAATAAAATGTTTGTAAATAAGCCGCATGATTTAAGTAAAGACAAAGTATTTGTAAGTTTCCAAATCTGATTCGAAAAGTGTAATATGTGAAGCTATTTCTAAAACCATCAAGAACATAAATATTATAACCTGCAAAACGATCATGAACCCTCAAATTTGTGTGAATTGCCACAATAAAAAGACTGTAAATTTGACGACTAACCGTCTAGTCACTGAAAACTGTGGTCATGTAAAATGTATGGATTGTCTCATACATGAAAAATCAGGATGTTTAGCTTGCATAAGAAACACTGAAGAAAAGGAGAGTGATGAAGTTTCGGGCAAAGAAAAGTCTGTTGATGTAGCAGAGACAGTTAAAGAGTACGAAGTACCAATTGATTATGAACCCGTCGAAGTTGATAACCAAAATGGTTTTGATTCTAGTAAGAAGAAAAAACCAGAAACTACACATATTATAGAAGAAATGGGTATGTTATTATTTACTTCTATACTAAAGCTAGTAAGGTCTTCATACATTTTGACTACCAACATGACATAATTTCATATCATGTTGGTAGTCAAAATTAATATCATATTTTTTTCAGTTGGCGATATGAAGCAATACACATGCACTCTATGTAAAAAAACATTTCATGCTCGAAGTCAAGTGATTTATCATGCTTATTGTAATGGCCAGAGAAAGCCGTATCAATGCCCAGAGTGTGAAAAGGTAATGCTTTGTTTAATTTAACCCTACTAGTTTTGTATTAATTCAATATTAATTTCAAGTGAACACCTATCTATCTGTCTATATATATAAAAGGCAAAGCTGATTGACTGATGTATCAAAGCACAGGCCAAACCCTTAAGGCTAGAAATTTTAAATTTTGCACACATATTTCTCAAATGTTGTAGGCATCCACTGAGGAAGGATTATTCCAAAATTCAACCCCAAGGGGGTAAAATAGGTGATAAAAGTTTGTATGAAACTTTTTATTCCTTGGACATATTTGCATGATATTTCATATGAATTGAGTACGGAAAATGTAATGAGTATTCATATACATATTTCAGTGTTTTCTAAAATTCAGCCTCTAGGTGGGTAAAATAGGGGACGAAAGTTTAAAACCTAATTTCATGCGGGTGAAGCCGCGGGCAATTGATGCAAGTATTATATAAAATTCCATTTTAAAATGGACATAAATAAATGATAATAACAAATAAATATTATGTTTTCTTTTTCAGAGTTTTGCCGCACATTCTCATTTCAAATATCATATGAGAGTGCATCGTAATGAACGAACATATGCCTGTGATGTTTGTGGGGACAGCTTTTTCCAGATGTCAAAATTGCAACGTCATAAGCTTAAGCATACAAGTAATTTGAAAAAAAATTATGATACAGATATCTTGATACAGATAGGCCTGATAGTTAAATTTTTTGAATCATTATATTTTTTACAGACCTATGGTAATACACAATTACTCTTGATAATTTAATATTCAAGGGGCCAAATATTATGGTTAAACAAATGAATTTCCAGAAATATTTTGATTGCAGCTATGAAGTTGCATTCCAGTTTAATTATAATCATAATAATAGGATTGGGAAAAAAGGGGACCCTTAGTGTGTTACAGAAGACTTGATATAATTGTTGGTGGATTGTGGCTGGAATCATGACCTCAGAAGCCAGATGTTACCTAAGAATTTGTTTGGGGGAAAAAAAAAAAATTTGGCATCGCCTCTAGGGGGATGCCTGTTGGTTGGAACTTAAATACATATAATGTCTTTATTTTATTAACTTTATTAATTCTTTAAAACTATAAGGCTGACATAGATGCCAAGTGCACCATAAGCCTCGTCAAATATAAGGTTAAAAACCGGCCAAGTGCGAGTCGGACTCGCACACAGGGTTTCTAACCACTATACCAATATTTAACATGTTTACTTATTATTATTTTTGTACGAAGTTTTCCAAATAAGCACATTTTACAAGTTTGGAATCTATGTATAACTGCTAAACTAACAAAGTTACATAAGCTGTTATAGTTTTCCTTTAAAGTTCATCCCATGGACTACTATCATATATAAAAAAAGCCCTCTAAAAGCTATTGAATAGAGTCTAGCTATATTATAATATGCAAAAACTTTATCCCAAATACAAAAGTAGCAAGAATAAAGCTAATATTACTATAATTAAGGTTAACACTAAATATAATTTCATAGATAAATCTAATATATCAATATCTCTTTGCTGTAGAAGAGAAGAAGTACGGCTGTTCTCAATGCAACAAGGCATTCAACAATGTGACATCACTACGTAAGCACACACTGACACACACAGAGGAGCGACCGCACGCGTGCTCGGTTTGCGGCCGACGTTTCAGAGACAGTTCTAATTACAAGAAACATGTGCTTAAACATGGATATAATCGTGAGTACATAAAAAACTTATTTATAAACTGAAATCTTAACTAGTAGCTAAAATACCCACAGTCTATTGTTTGTATTTGTATGCTCGAAAGACGAATTGATTGTGTTTAATGTTAAAGTCAATAGTGATTATCATTATAATTTCAGCGGAGAAGCCGTGCGCATGCGGCGACACGGGCGGGTGCGCTGAGTGCGAGGGGCGCGCGCGCCGGGCGCAGGGCCGCACGCACCAGTGCCCGCGCTGCCCGCAGGCCTTCCATTCCAGGAAGGACATGCGCAGGCACGCTGCCGTACACTCTGGTAAATTAATAAAAAATAATAAAGATATTAGTAGAAATGTAAAAGTACATTCATACCTTGTATGGACCAATCAACAGCAGTAGCTAATATAGGCAGTTGACCCAATCAGCCAGCATGTTGTTCGTGCTATCCCGCAAGCATCACGTGAGCGATAAGGCTTGCTTTCGTAACATTGCGATTTAATTAACATTGTTATTTAAATAAAAAGGACTTTCAATAGAGTATTTTTTCGTTTAGGTTTTATACAAAACTATTTTTGTTTATAGATTCGAAGCCTTTCCGATGCAAGGTGTGCAACCGTCGCTTTAGAAGGAAGGACAACTTGGAACGTCACATCCGCAACACTCATCCCGAGTATGTGCCCGCCATGGCCGTCGAGTGCGACGAGAGCGCGCTCAAGAAGATAGCCAACGGCCAGGAGACGGAGCTGTCCGATGAAATATATGAGAAGAATGAGAAAACGAAACTGGAGATACTTAACCCGCTACCACCAATACCTCAGGACGTTATACAGAAACATATTGACGAGTCTAATAGAGTTCCAAGGATAAAACAACTCCAAAGTGAGGTCGATAAAATCTCCATAATCGAAGCAAACAATGCTAGGCAGAGTGTGATCGTCGAGAAGCGAAATGCCGGCAGTGAGAATAAATCTAGTCCAGAGAACGAGTACGTACACAAAATACGTAAGGCCACAATACCTCTGCCTCCTATCGACCAGGAAAAGTTTCGCAGTGTCCAAAGAGGTTACATACCCGACAACAATGACTCGGCCCCGCCGATCAAAAATATGGAAATCTACAAAAAGATTTTGTATGAAAAACTTGAGAAGGACACAAATGAGGTGATCCAAAATCCGAAAATGCACTGGAGGAAAAAGATGGAGCAGGATATAAACTAGCAAGTCAGTAAAATATTTTGATTTTCCTCGTATTTTAATAATTTTGAACTATGTAGTTTTAAATAACCTATTTACTACCTATTGGCATTAAGGATTTTTACTTACTTGAAATTTTCCTTGGACTAAAAATATATTTTTAAATAAATGATTTATTACTTATTTCAGGTACTGTATATGAAGGCTGAATGATTGCAAAGCGATCGCCCCTGAACTGGGTAATTTTATAGGTATATATTAATTTTTATATCAATATACAGGTTGCTCGGTTAACAAAAATAGATATTCAAGGAACGTAATCAGTGTTCGATTCTCGTTCTAAAAATATATATAACTTGTGACCTTAAATTTTGACAAGATTATCCTATATAAAATACTTAAATTCTATTCATCACCGCGCGCCCGTACTACTCGTCAAGCGCGTGACAGCCGACGCGTCGTACGGCAGTGTGATGGTGTCCATGCGAAGTGCGAGTTATCAGGAAATATCATGGAGCTACTACAAATAGGAGAATTTTACTTAATAAGCGACTGTGCACTGTGATTTTTAGTCGGCCCCAACGTCATCACAATGGGCGTGGCCTAAATCAGTGTACTGTCTGTGACGACCTCTGTGGCTCAGTGGTTGAGCGTGTTGGTGCTCAAGCTAGGGGTCACGGGTTCGAATCCCGTCGAAGGACATGGATGTGTATTAAATATGTGTATAATATAAAAGTATTACTTAAATATATTTCCGTTGTCTGGTGCCCGTAACACAAGTTCTTCGAGAACTTACCACGGGACCAGATTGACGTGGTGTGAAGCGTCCATAGATATTATTATATTATTATTATGTCTGTGTTCGTACTGTGCACAACTCTGTGATAACGATAACTTTTTGTACTTTTCGAGTTTCTAAGAAGAAAAGGAAGAAGTACAATGTGTCTTATCTTGTAAAATTACTCGGATAGGCGTTCTGGTGCTATTGAGGCATTACATTTTATGTGTAAGTAATTAAAAACTAAATTTATTATAATTCTAAAAAATTCTCTTAGCGTCGGTTATATTAGAAATTAATGTACTTGCCAATAGATGACGTTCTTAACCTTTGAACACGAGGATTAAAAATATATTCTAGATAGCTAGATTTCAATATTAATATATTATTGTAATCATCATACGTACTAAAGTTTTTTTTGCAGTATTTTCTATAGACTTTTCTGTCGTAAAGCAATATTTAGTTTTCTATCATTTATCATACGCCATCTATCGTCGAGTATAAAAACCACAAAAACAGGGGCGTATTTCGATTAACTTTGCCTACTTTTGTACGGAATCCCATATTGTTTCGTAAATGGAAACTAATTTAAATGGAAAAAAACTACTGAACGGATTTCGATGAATTTTGGTATGGTAGTAGTTTAGGCTCGGGATTAAAATATAGGCGACTGTTTATCCGGAAAAAGTACAGTATTCCCGTGGTATACCCGATACTATATTTACGCGGGCGGACCGACGGAAGGTCGGTCCAATGGCCAGACCGACCAACCGATGACCAGAAGGCTGGACGAACGAACGGACCGACGATGGACGGATGGAACAGGACGGAAAAGTTTAAGAACTTAGTTATTATGGTTAAATAAAAAAGGTTTATTATTTTTTGTTTTTCAGTTTTATCGCCCGTTTAATTTTTTGTTAAAAACTTATTTTAGAATTTTTTGTGACTAGAATCTTCTAATCATGATTAACTACATGCTTATGCTCATTAATCGAAATGTTTTTCTCTATATAAATAAAAACGAATTACCGAAATGTTTGTACGCGCATAACTTCCAAACGACTGTACCAAATTTGATAAATCTTTCTTTTGTGTTCGTTATTTTCAGAAGAAAATTTTGTCTAAAAAAAAAATTTAGTAAATGATAGTTAATATTTAAAAATTATTAAAATCTTATGTAGTATTGACGGCAAAAAAATATGGCGGTACCAGAGACATCTATTGACTAGATAACGCAAGTCTTATCGTCTGTATAGAAACCTACCATACCATTATTTTCTACCTACTGTGACTATTTAGTGAAAGCTATTTAGTGATGCGAACTCCCCGTCCCGGCCGTCGCCGGGCGCCGCCCGTCGTGTTTTTTAGTTTTAGTTTGACGTTACCGAGAACGTTCGAGAGAAAATGGCGCTGAAGGAAGTTTTTACTACTCTTTTACACGCAAAGTACACACACTTGCGTGGTCTAGTCAATAGATGTCTGTGGGCGGTACAAAGTTCGCCGGGTCAGCTAGATTGTAATAATTTTATGTTGTTGTAATAAATAGCTCATCATAAAAACCTGTGAGCGAATAATGATGATGATGAATAAAAATTTGGGAATGGTAAATGTTCAAAGATATCAGTATAAAAGACTATGAGAAGTACCTATATCATCGCATGAAGATGTATGGTGTGTAACTACCATCAGTGGTGGTGATGATGATTACTGTAATTGGCATAGTAGCAAATGCTTGCTGTTCCTTAAACAACGCTAAAATCCCCAAACATGTACCTATCTTTAAATACTCAGGTGTTCTGTTCAGTGGGTTTAGATCCAAGGTGTACCTTGGCATAAAATCTTAATTTTTGGTAGCATATGGCTAGGTTACTTGAAAAAAAATCGAAATCACTATGGGTGTCTATATAAATTTCGAGGAGTTCCCTCGATTCCTCATGGAATCCATATCACCAAGTCTACCATTTGGTGACAATGGGACCAACTTTGAAGTAAACCTATTGCAACAAAAAAGAATTATCAAAATCGGACTAAACTATAAAAAGTTAAGCGTGGTCAATTGTCATACATAAAAAAAATATATACGCGTTAACTTGCGAACCTCCTCCGGTTTTTCGTCGGTTAAAAATGCCCCTTATTCTTTGAACCATTTTTGCTCGCTCTCTTCGCTAACTCGATATTTAACTAAAATATGTTCGATATTATTGTAAAATATTATTGTAAACAACGAACGAGCGAATAAAAAAAACGTCAAATACTTAATAGTAAATCCGCCACTGTTCTCTTATTGAAATATTATTCAGATTATGTATTAATAAAATGTTAGAATACAAAAAAATGTGGTAAATGACGAAGATCAATACTGTTTCCAATATAAGATCAAACAAATTCTATTCGTCATTTACCACAAGCCATTTAATTTAACACTTTAATCATAATTATAATAATAAATAATAATATTTCATTAAATAAAACAACGAGATGGCTTAAAAAATAAATAAAAATTATTCCCTGGTTTAAAAATTCGCAATGGCTACGCCCCTGTAGACAAATATGTAATCTTGCGTTTAGTGTCATCTAGTGTTAGATAGCAAAACTACGTAGTGAGGTCGATAACAAGAGAAGTGGGCAGATTCTGACACCATCTCACCCCGCAAAATGTCACGATTTGTTAGTGCCATCTAGTGTGAGATAGCAAGACTCCGTAGTAAGGTCCATAACAACCGAAGTGGGCGGACACCCCCCTCGCTCCGCAAATTATCACGCTTAGTTTCATACTAAAAGTTGATTGCAACGACTCCTCTTTTTGCTAGCTCCATGGGAAATATTAATCAAGTTTCTTTTCTGTAAATCTTGAACTTTTTTAGTTATGCGTACTGCCATTACGTATGTAATATTGTGGCCTAATGTTGGGTTAAATATTTCATTCGGATAACCTAGCACTCTGTATATTTTAGGCTAAGAGATGTTCACCATCCAGAATGTATCACATAATTATTATCCTACAACTAGCAATATGAAATCAGCGGTGAATCTATACTCTGGTTTTTGTTTAAGTTTCTATAGTACATACAAGCTCCAATAATTAAATATAAGTACATAATATATTATTGCAATAATTGTAGAGGCAATTGCTAGACATCCATAATTTGTCAGTTAAGTAAGGACAGTAAATAAAATTTACTTTAAGCTTCATTTTGTTACATTAATTCTTAAGAATTATATAAATATGGCAATAATGTAAATGCAAAAATAATGAAGGAATAGGATGGATAAATGGAAATTTCGCACTTTAAATATAATTAATTTTCTTTTTTTATTAATTTCTCTAATGAAATAATTTTTAACACTTTTATTACGGCTTATGTTTAAGTTTTAGAATTGATAAAAAGTCTACATTGATGAATATCTTAGAAATACGAGTGGTGCGACCACAAAAACGATTTTTTAAAAATCCAAATGATAAGCTAAAATGATTTAAAATTCGCGATAAGTGATTGTGCTGTGCCTCTGTTTTTTTTTAACTTTTTGTATTAGTTGTGTATGAATTTCAGTCGGTACATTTGTCATGAACGAGAGCGTCTAATGGCCGGTTTCAATAACCTATCTACCAATAATTATATGCTAAAAACGTCGTCATTCAATCATTTGCCGGTTTTTTGCGACACAAATTTGACGTTTCTAACAAATAGTTATTGGTAGATAGGTTATTGAAACGGACCGTAAGACGTGTTGATAAACTGCTAGTTCTAAGTTATTCTCCTTCTGTTATTATGAGTACGATGACAGAATATAATATTATATATTCGGCTCTAAGGACCAAAATTTATTTGATCTCAAAGAAATTTAATGTGATTTTCTGTTATTTTTTCGAAATTTATGTTTGAAATGAAATCACGAGAAATGAAAAATCAAGATTACGATTTAAATATTACTTTTATTATTAGTTTTAAGATGAAATTTCTATTTCTTTCGTAATGAAGTCTTATCTAATATTTTATGATATGATATAATTTGGTGATAGATATATTATAAGGAATGTAAAAGTTACCATTTTGACGTATTGGCAATGTTCAAAAGACTGTTTGTAAAATCTTTAGAATTTTAAATTGATATAAATATGTACTCATTGTAGCTGTAAAGAGCTCGGTCTGCCAAAAACATTGTGTGATTTTGCAACAATGATTTAACATTCAAGACTTCTTGAACACTGGTGATGTAACGAAATACATACAAAATAAGCAACTCTGTTATTAAAGATGAGTTGTAATACGAGTAACCATACTCAAAAATTCTATTACATACATTTACCAACTCGTGTGGTAAGAAATTAGAATGTAAACAGTGACCACATTGCTGGTGTATTTTCGTTACATCGCCATTGGCGATAACGACTGAACAACGCGATCTCTAACATTGATCTCACAAAATATTTTATATAAGAACGTTTTAACATTTCACAATTATTTAAGCCGAACTATTTTTGTACGCCTTACTTGTATCTTACGAACACGCTTAAAAGATAATATTTGTAAGGTGACGTTCAGAAAAGTAGCACGAGCATTTAAGCAATACTTGGTATTATTATTTTATGTACTGTTATAAATAAAATAACTGAAGACACAACAACTCATTCATTGAAAAAGTCATCTGAGTGCTAAGTGTGAGTTTTTCTTTTTACATTCGATCGTGAGCGCGTTTACTAGGAATTAATATGTGATTTGACCTAGTTGTCGCGTTTACAACTAGGTGGCGCTGTACAAATCACATACAAATTCCTAGTAAACGCCATACGCGCTCACGATCGAATGCGAAAAGAGAAACTCGCACTTAGCACTCAGAATGGATCATTACAATCGGGCTGCTGTAAACTAATAACTTAAATCTATCTTGGACTTGGTTTCATGACACCGTTTACAAATTTGTGGCCCTGTGCCTTCTCTTTATAAAAGTAAATAGTTCAGATTTGTGGCTTAACGTTTTATGTAAATGCATGGCTTAAAATTTTGTATTAACTTGACTTTTCTACTGAAGGTTGCAAATCTGAAATCGAAGCGCAATATTTTATATGAAAGAGTCCCTTTATCTTGCCGTTTTTCGCAGGGAAATACGTGGGAATCTTCTCTCACCAACATATTGCTATATTTTGACAATATAACACTTTAATTAAAAGATTTTGGTAGTTATTATTTTATTGTACTATCTAACCATACACCTTTAATAAGCCTGGGAACACACGTACATAATTGATCGTACATTATCAGGATCTGAAAGATTCGTATGCACGTGTGTGATCAGGCTAATATCATAAAGAGTATTGGTACTGGATTATTTTGATTGAATAAGGCTTAGTGCACACAAACATCCGTAGTTAAAGTCTGTATCGACTTGCGTTTCTTTGTGCCATTGTCGTGTGCATTGGACCCAACACAAACATGCATTTACAGTCTTGTTACTAAACTTATATTTTGTTATGAATTTTATCTACTATGTATTTTAAAGTAATAAGTATAACGATCGTTTGTAAATCCCAATACTTTAATAAAAATATGATTCAATTTTCAAGGAAATTAGCACTTCATTTAAAAATAACCACCAATCTATCCAATAAATCCACCACGAACTAACTGCATAACATAAATGGACGTCAGCAACCTCTACCTTGAAAGTACTTTGAACAAAATCGATTGGGTGTTTGCCAATACTTCTATTGTACACACGGGAAGTTAACAGGACCGTATTTGAGTTTTGTTCTCAACATTCTAAACCTATACTTTAGGCCAGATTGTTATGAGAATATAACATTAAATTTTAATAAAACATAGCTCACAAATGAAAGCCTAAGCGCTGAAGGAAATCATAGGTGATTTAAGTTTATTGTTAGTCTTTTCAGACACGCAGGTTTCCTCTATGTAAAAAAAATCTCATTACTACATGCCACAACCCTGAACCCACTGTCGATCCTGCACCCTCTCGAGCGCTCAACTACACTAGGCCCCTGTACAATTTCAGTTATAAAGTTTATTAGCGTCTCGCAGCACGGCGAAAATCGACCCATGTAAATCCCCCACTGTACAACTGATTTTAAAATGCTCACGCAATTTTCGCCAATACTTTTTCGTTGCTCGTTTTAAATTTGCACTAGTACTTAATGCGTTCCGTTTGCAAATCAAATGAAGTTTACATATTTAAATTCAGTATTTTTTTTGCAACTTGATTTTAAACAAGTTACAGTTGCTTATGCTTTTCCTAAGTAATGGGTGAAGATATTGTGGCTTCTATTCTGGATTTATATAATAAAAAGGATTGGAAAGCTATCGTAAACACATACCGCGACCATCCAGACAGAAATAAAGTGCTTTGGGTATACCCAACTGAAGAGAACTTTAGCTTTATCGGCAAGTGTATGGAAACTTTAAAGTGTAATCAGATTCTAAGCATTGGCTGTGGGTCTGGTCTTTTGGAATGGATGATCAAAGAAGTCACAGGTATGTGGGTGTACCATGATCCATTTTATCCACCTCGCCGCGTCATAGGACAGGAAGTACCATTCTGGCAGTAAGAATATACATATTTGACTTTATTAATTACATACTTTAAATGCTTTAACTTTGTGATATTTAGTAGCGTTTAATTAACACGTTTAACGATTAGTCCAGATTAAAAGTCCATAATAATCGATGCTTAATTGTCTTGTAAATCAAGCTCATTACTTAACTGTTTTCAGGAATTCCAGTATCTGGAGTCGAAGTGGACGGAGTTTGGTGGCAGTGTAAATATGCACCGCCTACTTTTATACCTCTTCTTGTTACACCGCCCACTTTAGACAAGGACATGATTAGTTTACTGCAAAAGTGCCAGAGTACAGCCTTACTCTTTTGTTATTTTAACAACAGAGATGCTTTCATTGAATACTTAAAATATTTTAAGGGTGAAACTCTCATAATTATTGGACCCAGTGGCGACAAATATGTTCATACAGATCCAAAGCCCTTTGGAGACTTCAGTACAGACTGGTTATTGTATAGATCTCAAGAAGTTGGCTGCACTAAAGATTATATAGCGGTGTATATAAAAACATCAATTGTTGCCTTATAATTATGTTTCATATGTACACAACTTTTATTTTTTTAAATAAATATTTTAAAATACATTATTTTACAGTTTCCTAATTCCTACTCATAATAGATAATATTAACTTTTCTTTTCTTTCTTTCGTGGATACTAGCTCCCAATTAAGTCCAATTTATAAGGATTTAATATCATGGACCAAATAAAATGTTTCGTGTGTTGCACACCAATAGTTTTAAATAAGTATTAAAAAAACCAGTATTTTTATAAATTCAATTACAAATTCAACAGACTTATGTTTAAAACAGAATAACAGATACAGAATAACAAAAATATTTACTTAATATGTACACAATACAATATTATGCATATGTATAGAACAGAAAATTTACAAAAAAAAAATGGTACGGTACCAGACTCAAAAATAAATTAAATCGCCAATAAGTATCTGTTGAAAAATGAATAAGATATGGTGGTCAGTTTTTAATATCTCTTTCTAGCAAAACGAAATTTAGTATGAACTTTCTATGAGTCGGATAATATGACGTCTCGTTACGGATCGGACCTCTCTGTCTAATTGACTAATTTAAACGTTCATATCCTTATTTTCAATAATATCAAATAACTAATTTTTACATGGTTTATCAAAATATGAGATAGATAATATAATAATATAATATATATAGATAATATAATATAAAAATTATACATATTCCCTATTATTTAAATCTTAACTAACATATATTTACAATTTCTATATAAATTTTAATAAATAACAACATATTTACAGTTATAAACGAGAAACGAGTTTACAAGCTAAACATATTTTATTTAAATGTTTTTCTAATTAGTTGCATCTATCCCTTTCGATAGGGATTTTAGCCTTTTATTTTCCTGCGTTGTGTGATGAACATTGCGTAAAAACTAATTTTTCATCAATTCTATGTTTTTTACGTTAATTTTATTCGTACTTTGCTTTCCTGAATTGTTCATCATTGGATCCTTTTTGCCCTGAATTAAAGTTGTACAATCATGACTCGTTTCTATCGGGAGGACCTCTAAACATTCTTTTTGGTTTATAATGGGTACTTCTGTGACCATTCTATTCATTTCGTTAACGGCGTCAGAACCGCCATTGTTTATTCCGTCGTTTTCTAAGAAATGAAAGTCATTGTGCATTAAATAAAGGGATTCCAGAGAAAAATTCATATCAAATCTCGACAATAGCTTATTATCGTCAGAATTATCGTCAATTTCAATGACGTCGTTCTGTTGGTCCGCCTCAGGTAAGACTACAGGAGAGATATCAATATGTGAGGAGTACTGCTCAGGAATGATGTTGTCTATTAAATACTGGTCTATTGCAGGGGGATTATTAGCCGGAGTATTTATTGCCATATTGTAGAATGCGTCCGATTTGACTTCATTTTTTATTTCATTCATGTTCTTATGTATATCTTCCAAGGGTGGCGAGGCTTTGTATTCCCTGGCCATCGCTTGGTTGTTCAGTAAAATGGGATTGCACATTCTCTCTAAGCTCGGCGACTGCGTATTCTGTTTTATAGTCGCCTCCAATTTTATGTAGCTCGGGTCGTTTGATTGAATTTTTTGTGCCTGGGGAATCATGTTCATCGAGCTGACGTTCATCTGTGGATTGAATGAGAATATTTGGGGGTCCTCGCTTATGTCGCTACCGAGTGGCGTCGGCGCGTTGTCACCCAAATTGTCTTGCGGGTAGGACATCATAGTGTTCGGAGATTCACTGAGCGCAGGTTCCGGCTGCAGTTGCATTATCAGGTTATTAAAAGTAACGACGGGAGGGAGACCAAATCTTTCATTATCTTCCAAACGTTTGAAAGCCATCTGTTGCTGCGAGTGAAACATATTAACTTGATCGGGACCTTTTAATATGAGATTACTTTTGACTGATATTTTAGGTTTCTTCCTTGGAACGCCTTCTATTTCAGTCGAAATGTTGATCGGCGAATGGCTAGAGGGCACCGGGAGTATTTGCATGGGCTGGATTATCGGGCCCGTCACCTTCGTCATCGGAAGACATATTTTATTGACTGGCTTCAGAGTGATATTACCTCGGATGGGAGGAGGCGCTAAAGGCAATCGAATAGGAAAGTTACTCATTATGTTATTGCTAAGACTCGTGTTTATCGGCGAGTGGATTGGAGCGAGAGAATTGATGTTGTTGCTTTGTATGTGATTCTGTTCCATGGAAACTGCGGAAGTGTTTAGAAAATGTAAATTGGGTAAAGGCGGGTTGGACAATAGGCAGTCCGAGTTATTGTCGTCGACGTAGTCGGCGTTATTGAAGCTTGGGACTGCATCATTTTGGTTGCTAAAATCAGATGGTTGTGTGTCACTTGTGGAATTGTTATGGTATTTTTTTGGATATTCTTGGGCTACAGTTTCCGGTAAACTATCACAATCGTAAACTTCAATAGGTATAGAGTTGACAATTGAATTTGCAGGTCTCGTGTTTGCTGCACAATCCTGCTCTTTCTCAAGATTTGACATATCAGTTTTTCCTGATGAATCACTTGGAATAGTCCAACTTGGCTTATTAGATTTCCCATTCATTTCAACAAGTAACTTTATACCCTCTTTGTCTCTATGTGTGGTGAGATGAACGACATATTTCTCCTTGTTGACTGATTTGAATGGGCAATACGGACACCTGTGAATATCTTTTGGGGAAGTATTAGGATGATTTGATATCATATGCGAGGCAAATGAAGTGGACTGTATAGATGTGTAAGGGCAATATTTGCATTTGTATATTCCTTGTTTGGAGTGCATCTTTTTATGCCGTCGCATTGCATTGTGGTCAGCAGAACGATAAGCACACTGGTCACAACTGTAAGGTTTATCACCTGCAAAAAAAATTAATTACTGAAATCTTATTAATAAAAATAGATTGGAATTCCAATGTCTCACTAAAACTTGGGAACAGCTAGACCAATTTGCCTAATTTTGGTCTTGAAATAATTGTAAAAGTTCAGGGAAGGTTTAAACAGTGAGTAATATTGAAAAAATTCAGGAAAGGCAAATTCAGGCAGGAAAATCGACGATTGATTTTCCCTTACTAACTGTTCACTGTGTTCAATTTTTCACTTACCTGTCAAATATTTATAGTTGTGTTTGTGGTGTAAAACTTAATAGTATCACATAAAATTATTAAGAAAAATTTTATTCCAGAATAAATTATTAACATATGGCATTTACCTTTTACCATTAACCTGCGACAAAACAATCAAATTTTGGGTGTGAAAAAACCGAATATTGAATACTAAATTACCAAGTTAGCGAAAGAATTTGGGTGTGAAAAAACCGAATATTGAATACTAAATTACCAAGTTAGCGAAAGAATATAAGGTACAAAAAATTTCAAATCTGGTGACTAATTAATACCAGTTTTTTTCACTGAATATTCCTTACTGGCAGACATATATTATTTTAGCGAACAAATAACCATCTTAGCGACAATTCAAGAGTACACATTTAATTTAAGAATAGGTATATTTACCCTGATGTAAGTAATTCAAAAAACATAATAATCAGCAAAACGAGTTCACACAAAAAAAACGTAAAGGAACATACAATATTTCCCATTTCTAATTTTCCTCTGTTTCGGGTGGTGTAGATATTGTGTAGATTCATTTTGAAATTTCAAAATGGCGAATATTTATTTTTCTGTAAAATTGATACGGGTATCGTTTTCGTGGTTTTTAGGGGTGCTGAATATAAAAATGGTATCCTTTTTGAATTTCTAAGATAGCGGACATTTATTTTTAATAAAATTAATCTGGGTGTCCTTTTCTAGGTTTAGGGGATGTCAATTACAAAAAAAAATATTTTGAAATTTCAAAATGGCGGATATATTTTAATTTCTGTAAAATTATTTTATCTCAAAAATGGTACGTCCTACTGAAAAAATAATGAAAATCTCCTAACCCTTAGTAACACCGCAACCACATATTTTCTTATGGGAGAAAAAGAAATTTGAAAATCCTAAATTTTCTAACATTTCTATAGAAGATACATCGCTCGTATCTCAAAGTAGGCATTGCCATATTTTTTTCTATAATCTCTTCTATCTCGGAAACGGTGCATCCTACTGAAAAAAAAATGAAAATTTTCTCCCCCTTAGTAACTCTGCAATCACATATTTTCTTCATGATAAAAGAAAAAGAAATTTGAAAATCCTAAATTTTCCAACATTTCTATAGCTTTATACATCGCTCGAATCTCAAAGTAGAGCATTGCCATATTTATTTTCTATAATCGCTTCTATCTCGAGAACAGGTAAATTTATTTTTATATTAAAATAATTTAAATTTCCTCCTCTCCAAGTATTTACTTTATGATAGAGTTTTTTTTTTTTTAATCTAGAAATTTATGAAAGTTTCATAAATTTCTATAGCTTACATAGCTGGTACTACATAACATACTGTGTTAATAATCATCAAACCTAATCAGCATCCGCAACAACTATTAAAATTAGTACTCATGTCATTTTAACGAAGAATGAAAATTCTCCATTTTGGAAATTGAAATTAGAAGATTTTATAATCAGCACCCCCAGAAACCTAGAAATACCCATATTAATTTTAATGACAAAATTGTATGCCATTTTGGAATTTCAAAATGGATTTAATTTTCATATTATTCTGCACCCCCAAACACCTTGAAAACGATACCCATACCAAAGGAAAACAACTCCAATAGTATCCAAAAATGAGATTTTCTGTAGTCTGCAAATTGAATTTTTAGGAGCCATTAATTTATCTACACAATCTGCTTACATTGTATAATAGTCACCAACTCGAAAATTAAGTAGCCAACCCAATAGCCAAACCCAAAAGCCAATTTCGGTGCCAATTTGGATTAAATTTCGCCACTTTTTATCTGCCGATTTTTGTATTTTTTGTCACCTTAGTGCTTTCGCCAGTTTAGTAATTTAGTCGCCAACATATTAATTCGTTGCCAAATTCAGCAATACAGTATGCTCATGTGCAAGTTACCAACTTATTTTTTGTTTGCAAGATTAATTATATCCCTTAACATTCTAGGAACCCCTAAATGTCTTCTTACCTGTATGAGACCTCAAATGTAGCTTTAACTCTACCTTCCTGGCTGCTGTGTAATCACAGTGGCCACATTTAAATGGTTTTAATTTGTCATGTACAGTTAAAATGTGAATTTGAAGTTTTTGTTGAGTGTTAAACCATTTTTCACAAATTTGACATTGGGCTTTTACACCTTTTTTGTGTATAAGGCGATGTTTAGATAGTTGATTTGCATTTTTAAATGTCTTGTTACATACTGAACCTGAAAAAGGCAAATAATTAAATAATATTGAGTTTACCTCAATTAAATAATATCGAAGTAAACAATATTTATCCTATTAAAATAGTCAGAACTTTGGAATGGTAACTTACATGGATAATCTTTACTGATCCCATGGCATTTCATGTGTATATTAAGTAGTCTGTGGCGTTTGAAAGTTTTAAAATCACAAATTTCACAAGATGGCAACTCAAGGTCCACCGCATGAATTTTCCAAAGGTGAGTGTGTAATACTTCAACTGTCTGACATAATGTTGAACACTCTGGGCACTTCAGTTTACCATTAAAATGACATTTTCTATGGTATGACAAATTATTAGGGTCCTTCAGTCTAACATGACAATTGTTAATGGAACACAAAACACCAGTCTTTTCAGGGTCCTCTTTAATTTTTCTCTCCTTGAAGTTAGTTGATGGATATGGCATTAGTCTAGGCTCAGTTCTCTGTGGTGAGTGTGTGAGGTGGCTATTAGCATCTTTTGGTTGAGGAGGTGACTTGTCTACAGCTGTGACACATTGCTGTACAGACGATATAAGGTCAGGTGTTACACTCGACACTTGGATGACACTGCACGGGTTGGAAGTGTTTGCATTTGAAACATTCATATATTGTGAGTGTGTGACTACATTATTAGCATACACAATATTAATGCTAGCCTCTTGGATGACTTCTTTTGGATCTACTTTCTCAAAATTTGGCGTGGACATTTTATTCAACTCTTCCACTGATATGTAAGCAACACCCCTTGGTAATTGCTCATTAAGAGTATTGTTAAATTCAGGTACAATTTCTATGATTTGAGGCATTTTTACTTCAGCTACGTCTTGTGGAGTTAAGGGGGCATCATTTGATGTGATTTCTTTTTTTAACTTAACATTTTTTAATGCTAATTGAACTAAGCTCTTTACCATTTTCTTGACATCCTTTATCCCCATTTTATGATGGTTGCGCAAATGTGTTCTGAGAGTGCCTTCTGCATCGAAAACACTCGAGCAACCTGGACACGATATTTGAATATTATCAGCAAGCCCATTTTTCTTAGCTAAATCTGGATGCTCGGTGAATAAATGAAATTTAATATCATCCTCGGCAAGTGCCATGTAAGGACAAGCTTCACATTTAAAAAAATTGGTCGAGCCTACAGATTTTTCCTCGTAGGACATAACTTTTTCTTTTGAGACAGTCGGTTTACTATCGTTTTCATTTGTTTTAGTTACTCTATTCACATTCATAAAGTATTGCGAAGCCATGGCTGAAAATAACTTTTATACGAAGATCGACATTTCAATTCACAGAAAAATTGTTAATTAATTTTTAATAAATTATTTGTAATTACAATAGCGCAAACAGTGTTGTTCATTGTTGCTGTCAGATATGACATTGACGTCGACATTGACGTCTGAGATTGACGTTTGATAAAACAATGTTTTTTTTTATTGAAATAAATGGCATGGGCTTAAAATCATTTGCCAATGTCAAGTTAAAAATGCGGGAAATAGAATTTTCGTTTAAATTTTCTACACCGTATTCCTAAATCGTCAAGTCTAAAGTCTAGTCAAAGTCCAAATAAATAGTCAATGCAGTCAATGAGTCAAGTCAAGTCAGTTGATTCAGTAAAGTGGTAGACGCTTTACTGAAAGTTCCTAGGAAGTTTTGGCGGAAAACACAAAATAGCACGTTTTTAGAAGTTGTACCACTTGCCCATACTTGTGCACGTTAGCGAATATTTAATGGTTAATATTCTACCAATATTACACATTAAGAACCGAAATAAAGAGTTTTGCCGGGGATTTCAATTGGTGACGTTGTGGTTTTTGTATATCTTTAATAAATTTGTGTTATTTCGGTTCTTAATGTGTAATATTGGTAGAATATTAACCAATAAATATTCGTTAACGTGTACAAGTGTGGGCAAGTAGTACAACTTCTAAAAACGTGCTATTTTGTGTTCAGCCAAAACTACCTAGTAACTTTCAGTAAAGCTTCTACCAATTTACTCAATCGACTGACATGACTTATGGACTATACTGACTATTTATTTGAACTTTGACTAGGCGTTAGACTTGACGATTTAGGAATACGGTGTTGAAAATTGAAACAAAAATTATATTTCCCGCCTTTTTAACTTGACACTGGCAAATGGCTTAAGCCGACGTCATATATTTAAAAAATATACATTTGACATTGACAAAATCGACTGATGTGGCGATTGCCGATCCGTGATCCGCGAATTGCGGTCAACAAATTTTTTATAAAAATCCGCCGGTACAGTTTATAACCAAACAGTTATAATGAGTGTAAGCATTTTTAAAATGTATATTATGTTGTACAGTAAGTTACATATTTTCTGTTAATAAATCTTGTTTTATTGTTTTCTAGTTGGAAATTGAATCAATGGTGCGATATGCTTCACCTATCAACCCAGCGGTGTTTCCACATCTCACGCTGTTGTTGCTAGGAATCGGCATATTCTTCACTGCATGGTTCTTTGTTTATGAAGTAACGAGCACGAAATTAACTAGAGATTTGTTCAAAGAACTCCTCCTATCCCTAGTTGCAGCACTATTCTCTGGATTCGGCATACTGTTTTTGTTATTGTGGGTAGGCATTTATGTGTAGAATTATAGTGTGTAAGTAATTTTTACCATTGCTATGTTTAATTTGTATAAATTTCTTATAATCTAAATCTGTTTTTATTTACAATACTGTTCTTGTTGTATTTTGGCTACCTGCTTTGTTTTGTAGTCTTTGCAACAGATAGATAATTTCTTGTCTAACTACTTGGTTCTCGATTCATACAGGTTTAAAAATGTAACCTATTACAATTATTTTACATTGTTTTTTGACTTCATAAATTTAATGCAACTGTTTGAACATTAACAATATTACATGGCCATGTTGCCCGCGACTTCGTGCGCGCAAAAGGAACCGTACACTTTGCCGCAAAAATATTTTTGTGCTATAGCCTATGTCCTTTCATATATAGGAATAAATACGTATCATAAGCATAAAAAATTAATACATATGATATTCATAAAAAGTCTATACATATTGCAAGTAAGCAATCTTAATCCTAAGCATGAAAAAATCTATACACAATCAAATTGTAAATGCCCCCTGTCTGTACATGGAATATATATAAAAAAAACTTACAGGCTTTGTGAACAAAATAGAACCCAAAACAATGATTTTTAAAATTTTCGTATGTTTGTCTGTAAATTTGTATGTAATTTCAGGAACTACTGAACAAATTTTGAGGAAATTTGGTATGGTAGTAGTTTATGTTCAGGATAAACCCAGACTATTTATTATCACGGAAAAAATGTATGGTTCTTGCGGGATTTCTTTTTGTGCGTATGATGTCAACAGCTTAACCAATTTGAATACGGTTTTCAGTAATGCAATTTGTTTTACTCCACTTAAAATTAAATGTTTCATTTCAATTGGTTCACAATTATAAAAGTTATATCAATCTAATTATTAACTTATAAAATGCTAATGAATAACCAATCACTCAAATCGGCTGAAACTTTATCTAGGTGTTACCTAATTATTGAAGTATATATAATACCAGGAGAAATGAGTGAGAGGATTTGTGATCGTAGCGCTAACTTATGTTAAGCAGCCCTGGTCGTGGTTAATTTTAGGTTCTAAGTCTATATGCCTAATACTTACTAACGTTTTACTATTTAAAAGATTTTTGAAATCTTTAAAACGTTAATTGATGACAAATATATCCTTACTTAAATGCTAAGTTTGTATGTATGAATGTATAGATGTTTACTCTTTCACGTCATAACTATTGAACAGATTTTGATGAAATTTATTATGGTAGTAGTTCCTGCTTTGGATTAACATATAGGCTACCTTTCATCGCAGCAAAATGTACGGTTCTCGCGAGATTTCTGTTTGCGCGTACGAAGTCGCCGGAAGCCTCTAAAAACTATGATTATTCTTGAACAAGCTTGCTTACCTTAGGTTGAAGTTGTCTGTGTGAGTTATTTTTATAAAATAACAAGAGTTTTTGTAATTCTTAAGCTTTTATTCATTTAAAAATATTAGGTATGTATATAAAAATACTATGAAACATACTTCTCTTTTAAACTAAGTATGTCTTAATGCTGAATTGGCAAACTGTGGAGAAAATGGAGTTGGATTGAATGCAAAGTTATTGCTGTGATCTGCAATTTGATCTTCCACCTGTAAAATTTTATTAAAAATTACTAAAGGGCTTTATTATATCTCCTTACGAGCCTCGAGGCCAATCTTTGAACATTTTTCAATTACTTTATTAGTGATACTCCACTATTAAACACAGGAAATATGTTTTAAATAGGTTTAGATTTTAAAATAAAGTAAGCAAATCAAGTTTTCTATTTTTTGAATTCAGCATATTAAGATTGATTCTTACCGGTTTGCTTTGTACTGTATTGTCTTCTTGTAGATCATAGTCAAGTCTGAACTGTGGGAGGTTTTCGATGCCTATTAGATCCGAGTCGTCGGAAATATCACTGAAAAACAGAGTTATTAATAAAGTAGAAACCTTAGTATTATACACTTAATAAATGTCGAGTGAAACAAGAACTAATGGTTAAGACATTAAAATACTAATATTATGTACTAAATCAGAGGTACCCAAACTTATTCCGTGTAACGCCCAAAAAATCAGTTATTTGTAGCCTTTTTTCACCTTAAAAACATTAGTCCAGCCTGGAGTATAATTAAACCTATATTATAAACGAGACTTTTCTTTACCAGAGGGAGCAATAATAATGTCTGATGAATTATAATTGAACATTCTAATTTCAATTTTATTTTTACTAGTATTTTTTAACTTATTTATATTTATTATAGTATTTTGCTGAAGGCAGCGGAAAAATGAGGAGAAGATAACAGACTTCGATTTGCGGCTCACAAAACACAGACAATAATAATCACTAAAAAATCAAATTTGATCAGCCCAAATTGGAGTTCTGTGGAACAGTTCTGAAACACTCCAACAGCCTCAAATTGTTAGGATTGAAAATAGACAACAAACTAACATTCAAGGAACATGTTGAAGAAGTAAACATAAAAGCAATAAAAAATTAACCACCGCGACAAGAGCGACATGGGGCTTAAACAGTGATATCTTAAGGACCACGTATATTGTGGTAGTGGAGCCAACAATACTCTACGCGGCCAGTGTATGGGAGAGCCCTCCCTTAGAAGGAAGTACATCAGGAAGAGGATAGATAGAATAAACAGACTATTTACAATCAAGATATCAAAAGCCCATAAAACTACCTCCCTGTTGGACAGCACCCTCCGCAGTGACACCTTACCGCTACACCTCATCATAGTAGAGAATGCAGCGTTGTACAATATAAAAAGAGGGATGCTGATAGAAGAGTACCCGGGCAAGAACATCCAGAAAAGAGCCCATCCATCTAACTTACCTCACCCAGCGGAGCGCACCCCACTCCCTTTCCAGTTTATCACAGGAGAGGAAGACCTAGATCTAATACCTGAAGAAATATCTACTATTTTCACTGATGGTAGTAAGCTGGATTGAAAGGTGGAGGCAGCAGTTATCTGGTGGGAAAGGGGCACTGAAACAAAAACGAGCAAGCTAAAGCTAGATAGCCACCGCTCGGTCTACTAGGAGTGCTAACTTAGCATCGGACTCATGTACAGCCCTTGCAGACCCCAATAGCCTCAATCCAGTTGTCGTAGCCATAAGAAACCACATCAGGGAACAGATGGCTTCGATAAACTGGTTTTGGATAATGGGACACATTGGGCTGTATGGCAATGAAAGACCGGTAGCATTCGCCTAAGAAGCCACAAAGGCCAAGATAGCCCCGGCGTACTCCGATGTACCAATTAGTGCGGTTAGGTAGGTACCAACTAAGAAGGCGCACTTTAGAAATATTCCAAAAGGACTATGAAGAAAAACGCAAGAACAAAACCATCTTTAATTTCTTTAGTGACGTCCGCCAGGCCCATAAAACCGTAAAAACCCTTAAAATGGATAACCATCTGGCACAACTATTCACGTGGTGGATTTGGAGAATACTAGGAGAGACTGAAAATTAAAAAAAAACTAGGTAAAATTAATTATTGTATGCGATAGAGTCGGTACTCCATTGCTTATGCGAATGCGCCAAATATGCTAACTTAAGAATGGAAGCAGAACACAAACTCAATAGGAATATTGGAAAGGACAACATTAAAGACATAATGAAGAATGAAAAGAGAAAGAGAGATAAATATCGAAATGGCAGTCAACAAAGAAAACAAATAAAGCAAAATGAAAAAGATAAAATCAGAAGCAGGGCTAGTATTCCGCGGAACCGTGGTATTAAAGAAATAAATAATATATATATGTAAAAAAAGAATACTAATCTTTACAACAGAAAAGAAAAAGTAATAAGGCTGTTGGAAAATAAGAACCAACTTATTAGAAATTATTAGGAAAAAAAAAAAAAAAAAAAAAAAATATATATATATATATATATATATATATATATATATATATATATATATATATATATATATATATATATTAGTATGGATAATACCTTTCTATTTTCTGGTGTCTAACTACTAACACCATCATTATATTAGTAGCACAGCTGTAGTATATTATAATCTGCCTTTTTACATCTTATGCCTCAACTTCACCAACGTATTAAAAATACGTTTAATGCTGAGCTAAGGTTTTTGATCTGTCTGTCCCGTTCTAACATTGAATGAGAGAAAGAGATCGAATCCGAATTAATCGTTAAGAACGTTTAAATAAGTGGAGTGAAATCGGGGCTAAGTAGGTATCTTGATTCAGACTTTTTATAGTAAGGGCAAATAACAATACCTTATGGCGTCAAAGTCTGGCGCTTTAATCGTCTCGTTCCATATTGGGTTGGACCCTTCTACAGCGTGTTTGTTGGTGCCCGGTGCAGCGAGTCCTGCGCGGTTTAGCCCGGACTCCTGGGAACCGTACTTCGTCATAGATAGAGCTTCTAATCGCCGATTCAGTCTGGAAAATTGACACTTCGTAATACCAAGCATAACATAAGAAAATACTTTACTGGGATTTCATTAAAATTATGTTGTCTTGTTTCAAGACCAGAATGTTACTATTTGTATATAACACCAGCTACACTATTGATGTAGAAACTGAAATTTATGACTCCACTAACGTTCTAGTCCGGATGATAAAGGCGATGAGCAGTACGAGACAAAGGAAGCCCAGCAATACTGTGAGGCCGGCCAGCACGTAAACTGTGAGGATGCGGGCGTCCGAGCCGATCACTGGACTCTGGCCAGTCACAAAGTCTGTCAGTACTAGCAAGCGCGTCTCCAGTGTGCGCTGGACTGTACGTAGTAGCTGGGTGTCACTGCGGAGGCTGAAATTGAAGTTTTTCTTAATATTGGTAGGTATTTTTAAGACTCGCACATTAGACAACGTACACAAGACAAAACTTCAGAATCTCGCAGTTATAAGTGACTAACTTAATAACCAAAAACTTGTATAACAATTAAGTAGCGAGCACAATATACTAATCAAATCGATTGTCTATTATTACAATTGGACAATCGATTTGATTAGTAGGTATATTGTGCTAGCTACTTAATCTAAGTTAGTCACTTACAACTGCGAGATTCTGGAGCATTTTGTTTTGTTTTATAATAACTAGATACCTTATATTGTTATAGTCGCAAATCGCGATAGTTGTATTAGTGCAAGAAGTTAAGGTATACAGTCAGGCAAATTACTTAGGCCCTGTTTCACAATCTATATCTTATCCGGAAGCTTTGTCTGTCGCTCAGTATAAAGTAAGCAGCGACAAAACTTCCGGATCAGCTATTCGTCACTTATTAGGCGATTGTGAAACAGGTACTTACTCAATGGAGTATTCTGACAATATAGTTAATACTCACTCTTCTATCCTTTCGGTTTCGACGGGCAAGTCGTTCTGTATGAAATGAGCTCGAATTTCCGTCATGTCGTCGATGGCGACGCCGTTATTGTGGCTCGCCTGCAGCACTTGGTCGATGTTGCAGGTCATGTTGAAACCAATACCAAAAGTTTGACCTATCTGAGGAACATTTAAACTATAAATTTTAATCTGCTTTACGTAGATGGAGTTACTTTGCCCATATTATGTAGATACCCATTAAGTTACATTACACTACATACTACGAGTACAAACATTATCTAATATGACGGTTAGACGATGGCTACCATGGTACCCCGAATGTTTAGACTCAAAAGACCAATATCAAACCTTAAGTAGGTAATTAGGTTAGGTTAGTTACCTACCTACGAAAGACTGGCCTACAAGACTGATTCCATTAAAAACCAACATTGTAAAAATAAACATTAAACTTACGAAGTTTGCTTCCGCAATGACTTGATCCACCGGATTATAAAACGTAAAGTAGACACGGTTTTGTGAAGATATTAGATAGATTTTAACTTCTGCTCTACCAATCTGATTTGCTGCAAGAAATTAGGATTTATTATAGGAATATTATAATTCTGTGATAGCAATGATAGGAGTTAAGGAAATATATCATTTCATTTTTACTTTATTATGGTAGACGACTTATATCAAAATTCAACAAAATACCAGGGTCTGTAGCTATGACATCGAACTGGAACATGCCATGCATGGTGGACGTCGGCTGAATGTTGAGCGTCAGAACTCCGCTCTCCTGGTCCAAGACGAAAGCAGAGTCCCTGACATGCGACAGACTAGAGTCTTCCACCATCGTGGACATGTCTATAGAGTACAGGATTTTAGCGCCATCGGAGTGTGTGGCCTATTGAAAAAGTTTACAATGAATTGATGAGTAAGTGCGTATTTTTGAAGCCGGCTGTAAAACATTCGGTAATGCGATCAAACGATTAGAGAAGGAGCCCCTGAAAAGGGCCTTACGGCGGAAACCAAACCCAGGGGCATAGCCCCTCTATTTGGGGTGAGATGACGCGCCCAGTACGAATACTGAGCGCATGAGTCATTTGTTTTAGGGGAAGACCCCCCGCGGCAGAACGCGGGGGAAACCCATGGGGGGGCAGCCAACAAAAACCAAGGGAGTGTCGACATGCCAATCCAGGCCCAACCGAAACCGGCGGTCGGCTCCAAACGGCGCGTGGGGGTCCCGACCCGGGGGCCGAGAAACGTGTTTGGGTCCACTCCCTCACGCGCCGTGTTGCGATCAAACTAGAATAATTATTTTGTGGTGACATACAATGGGTAGGAAGATAGTGGGGTTCAATCAATATCATATCTTACCTCTCATCGTAATATATGCTGTCTCACACCACACACGACACACATGTTCCGTCTCACTTTTTATCTCTGTTGTTTTGTTTATGTTTTGTCTCTATCGTGTATACATATTTACATGATAGAGACAAAACATCTCTCGTCTCTTTCTATTCTGTAAAATTTTGTATATATAGCCGTAAGTTTCCTGAATAAAACACACTTCTGATCTAACAGTTGAGTTGTCATTTACTCCTGTACCAGACTACAACAATTTCCTTTAAAATTTTCTGAAGTAAGCAAAGTAAAGTAAAGGACATACCCGCACTGTAAGTAGTTCTCTGTTTATATTATCAGAGGTTGAGATACCAGCAGTGTAGAGAGGTTGAATAAAATATGGTCGAGGATTTGCTTCTCTCACCTGAAACATTAAGTTTTGAATTAAGTTTATTGATATATTTATTTTAGGTAGGTACTCACTCTGGACTTCGCTTATTAGGACACTACGGTGACACCACCATGGGCTTGGCTCTTATCGAATTAGCAGTGACAGATTAGTGTGGAGTGCGAGTTTTGGTCACTACTCGCCGTAAAGAAGTTAAGTACAATTTTTTATGGCATCGAAACAATGCCCCTAAGTGGCAAACAATGATAACTAATTTGATTTCATACAAATTGTAGTTAACTACTTCACGGTGAGTAGTATCAGAAACTATAGCACTCAGCACACGGGACTAATGGGAGCATGTGTGTTTTATTGGTAGGGTCACTAATCGAGCCACCACTGGTATTCTAAGTTCATGATGTTTAGTGTAGATAACTTACTGTAACGGTGACAGTGAGGGTAGAGCTAGCAAATGTTACATCAGGAGTCTCGCTGTTGCTAGCGGCGATACGCAAAACGTGAGTGTCGGCTTCGTTGCGATTCAGTTCCCGGACGAGATAGAGAATATTGTTGACTTTATCGATGTTGAAGTAGCCATCATCGTTTCCACCTAAACATAAAAATAAGTTAAAAAAACTAAATAGGTAACCAACAACATTACAAAATTAGAATAATAATTGTCTCGGCGCTCAACTAGATACCGCGCTATCTAACAACAACAGCTCCGTGAATGCGGCAGCTCAATAATGTAAAGTGGGTTTATATTATTATCATTGTATGAAAGACAATTTTTAGTGTGCGTGAATTTGGTACGCACATCTGACACGAAGATTTCAATGAAACAGGCTCGGGCACGCTGATTTCGGCGTACTATTTGTTGTCGCATTTTTCTAGTACGCCAGCAGTATAACGCGGAAAACGTACATTTTGCCGCGATAATAATAACATATTATGTCCTTTCTCATGGTCTATTCTATATCTGTGTCAAATATTATTAAATTCGGTCCAGTGGTTCGGAGCCTATTCAATGCAAACAAGCAAATCTTTGCTCTTTATTGGTTTACGCCCGAAAATAATAATTAATTTTAATCTCTTTTAGCTATCTGAGATAAAGATTTCAATACATCACAACGATCCTAGGATTAACTTCACGTCAATTTACGTCAATTTTTGTTTGAGAATCTGAGATTGAAGTCAATCTAAGATTTTAGATAAGTTATTAATTTCGGGCGATAGACTATAGATGTAAAAGTTGGATATATAGAAGATTTTTCTAACCAACAATACTGTAGAAGATGTCACGGCAGTCATCTTCACAGAGGTAGTTTTTAGGGTCTGACGCCTGTGGCAACCGGTGTCTCTCCGTAATGCCTTCTTCCTTTTCTGAAATTCAAAATATGTAATTTAGTTACCTGATGCAATTTAGTTTATTATAAAAAAAAATATTAATAGTTGTGCGTATTCATTGTAATTGACGATTAGATTAGAGAATTGATGCTTACCTAACTGGTTGATTAGGTACTCGTATTATTATTCAAATGACTTATTTTCGTTAACAACACTTACCGACAAATGCGACACTGGCTGTCTTCGTTGCAAATTCTGGTTCCCCTTGTGTAGGAACAAACACTACATGAATAGTCACTTCTGTAGACAAAGAATGGGGTTCCGTACCGCGATCAGTGGCTCGGATAGTTACCTAAAAGTAATAAAATTCCAACGTACAATTTTTCATACTTAGCAGTTAATTTTTAACCTTTGGATATTATTGTAAGTACCTAAATTTGCAAGAAAATACATCTGAAGTGTTTCAACTATATTAATATATTTTTTAATTCATAGTTTATACTCACATAAAATTCTCTAGTGTTCTCGGCAAACACATCTTTTAACATAAGATTTCCTTCATTTTCCACATTATTGTCTATCGTAAAGTACTCTTGTGCTTCCGCTTCAAAAGTAAGTTGTTATTTTAATTTCATGACGTAATAGTGTCACGATAAAACTTATTTAATTAAGCAAGTATTGGTAGATACTAACCATTTCCTACGATGGAAAATGTTACAATACCGGCGTCGAGACCGTCTTCGTCAGTAGCCTGCACTGGATCAAGGAATTCTCCGTTGACAAGCACGAGTCGTCCGAGTGCTACAGTTCTTTCCTGTAGATATTTTTAACCATTCAAAATGTTTGTCTTAATTACCTATTTGCTGATATGTGTAAAGGTAGCCTTCCGTTCGCGGCAGTCGTATAGACTGCCGTGACCCGCGACCAGCAAACCAGCCAATCAGGTTCTCTGGCTACGCTCACCGGTCGCGCGTCGCGGGTCGCGGGGTTTGTTTAGTGCTCCATATAAATTCATACTAAGCAGTGGTTTCGCGACCCTAATTAGGTCTCATGTGGTGGTGCATCGAAAGGCTAAGTATTCGCCGAATTTAATTAAATACTTAATATAGACTAAAATAAAACTCTAGAAGTGGGCTATTTTAACAGACTTCCAAAAAAAGGAGGCGGTTATGCATTCGGCTGTATATATTTTTTGTTTTTATTTATTTATTTATTTTTATCGTATGTCAAAAAGTAAGATTTTGCACCAAAGTATACCCTGGATCCAAAAGTACTGAACAGAACTCCTGACTCCTTATATATACATGTTTGGGGATTTCGGCGTTGTTTAAAGAACTGAAATATGCCACTGTGTCAATTACGGTAGTCATCATCATCAACACCATCATCACATTATGATGATATACATAATAGGTACTTCTCATAGTATTTTATACCGACACGGATATCTTTGAACATTAGTCATTACTTTGCCGTATGTGAACCTATTTGAAAAATTGTTTTGCTGTTGTAAAGGTTATAATTTGAAATTTGTCCCTTGGTCACCAAAGTGGGGGGATCCACGATAAATCGAGGGAACTCTTCGAAATTTATATTGACACATATAGTGATTTTGACTTTTCTGAAGTATTCCAAGCATAGTATGCTACCAAAAAGTAAGCTTTGTACCAAGGTATACCCTGGATCCAAAAGTACTGAATAGAACTCCTGTCCTTATAGTCCTTATAGATACATGATTGTGGATTCCGGCGTCGTTTAAATAACTGAAAGCATATGCCATCATACCACTTACAGTAATTATCATTCATCAACATCATCACCACCATCTTCACAAGAAACACCAACATATTATTATGATGACATAGGTATTCACTACTCATCAGACTTTTGTGCACCGATATCAATGTCTTTGAAATTTTGCTATTGCTAAAATTATATTCGTGATCATCATCATCACTATAATATATTTATTTAATGCTTGCTGCTACATTTTTTCCGTCGACTATTACAATAGATAATAAAAATTATTTAATAATATTGTATCTAATCAATATCATTGTTTAGTAGGTCCACATGGTGGTGGTGGTCCACATTGGTGATGCTTATTTAGGGAAATACCACGGCCTCTCAGAAAACTGGCATAAAATAACGATTGAGTTTGTTTTGCCGAGAGAGTGAGAATAGCAGAGGCTTGTTTGTATTTATATCTTTCTTTAAATGTGGTTATAATCATATACTTAACTAAAAAGAGAAAAAATATTATTTTTAAACAAAAAATTAAAACCGCCTTTTAAATGCACAAAAAAGTATGGAATAAAACTTATTGCCAATTTGAACGTGAGTTCTATAAAATATTGTTTTATCAGGATGTTGTTCGGGCTGGTACCGACTTCAAAATTATGAAGATTGAGTAGAGAAATAGTTAAAATTCTCTAGGTATCCGTTATGTGTTTGGCTTGCGTAAATATGACCACATCTCAGATTTTCGTAAACGTCTAAACTGGCTTCCCATACGGTTGCGCAGGAACTCGCATATTCTCACGCTTCTCTTTAAAATTCTTCGCTCCCATTCTGCCTCCTATCTTTACGAAAGCTTCAGCTTCACATCGCCTAGCGAGAAATCTGTTCGCACTTGCACAGTGAAGAGGCTACTAGAAATCGCACACTATAATACAATCTTCTATGAGGGCTCATTTTCGTGTTTTGCGGCGCAACTCTGGAATGGACAGCCGGAGCACATTCGGGAGGCCCCTACAGTCAACTCGTTTAAATCACGATTGAAACGGCACTATTCGGCATTAGTTTAGTTTGTTGATAACAAATATAGTTTAATATAGTTAAGTTTGTTGATTATAAAATAATAGTTCTATTATCTTTACTTATCATAGTTTAATATTATGTTTATTTATATTGATTTATGTAAGTATTGTTTATGTATATGTATTGTATATTGCACATTTAAGTATTTTTAATATTAGGTATGTATTTTAATTTTAGTTATAGGTTGTTAGTATTAGTTTAATGTTTTATGTACTTTTTAAATGTGTCTTAAGTGTACATAGGCCCTATCTCTACAACCAACATTCACATATTATTATGGTTTGCTGGAAGAGATCTCTCAAAGGATAAGTAAGCCATTGTAAATATAACTTTAAAATGTGTTTTTGTGACTTTTGTACCTAAAGAATAAAAAATTATTAAAAAAAAAATTTGACGAATTTAAAATGGGAATTATTTAGAAAATAAGTTTTATTTCATACATTTTTATGTTGGAAGTTTATAAATAATAGCTCCCTACAGCGATTTCATGACGGTGGCCGGTTTCATTGAAACCAGGCCAGCTACGCAGGAGTTATTTTATAGTGCCCAAGTGTGTGCGCAGTACACAAGAGCACTCTCTCTTCCTTTACTCTCGAAACCCAGTGCAACGGATGACCGACACGACTGGGGAGAGATCAGGCGCAGGACCGACTTTTTACATGCCCATCCGACGCATGAATCATCTTTCTTATCAGACAATCAGGTGATCAGCCTGCATTGTCCTAACCAAACACGGAAACAACATTTTTTGTTGTTCCAACGCGGGAATCGAACCCACGACCTCCGAGTCGAGAGCCAAGCTACCACTGGACCACGGAGGCTGTTAAAATAAACGTGGGTCATAGACATTGTGAAGGCAGTATGCTACATCTCGTAGACATGTGTCTACACCTCGTAGAGAGTTGATACACGTCGTAGAGAGTTGCTACACGTTGTAGAATCAAGGCTACGCCGCAAATAGTACTAGGTCGTTTCTACTTGCAATTTTAACCTGATATTTAATTAATTAAGTCATCATGGCGAATATTTATTATTATAAATTTTACTTACCCTAAACAAACGGATCCGCGTTTCATTTTGGGGAAATACAAACACGGGTTTGTGGAAGTTGTAGGGTCTGATCTCTAGCTCGTATATTTCATTGGAGTCCATTTGAGGAATACCGTGGTCATAAGCCTGAAACGTACTGTCTATTATGTAACTGTCCAGTCCTTTGTGAGGTCTCTTCTAAAAGCGTCCATAGTCAAAATAAGTACTTATTAATACTTACAAAAATACCAATAGCATAAGTTCCCCAGTAACCTCTGAGGTCCATTGCAGTCTCAAGTTCTCCAGTTACGTTCACTATTTGTATCATCCTGAACAGGTCTGGCACTTCGATATCTCTGTTAGTGATGGTTAGGTTGAGTATTGCGTATCCAACGCGCGAGTTGTCCGTGTCGGGTTCGTCGCGGTCCGGAGCATAGATCTCTGGAAGAATTCTTGTTTCCTGCAAAAATTGGCACAATATTTTAAATTCGACACAATGCTAATGTAACAATTTGAATATAGTTTTCCAGCCAGGATGTTAATAATATAACTGTCAGCAATATATTTTTTTACCGCAAGTAGACCTTCGGAGATGGACCACGAGAGCTCGTCCGCCGGTGGTAACTCTGGTGCGTTATCGTTGACGTCCAGTAGGACAACAAGAACTTCCGATGTATTTTGATTTCTGTTGCCATCTTAAAGAAATATTAGAATTAAAATAATGGTCAAAGTGAAAAATCTATGTCATTAAAAAACCACTACCTCCTTCTGAATAAAAGTTATCAATAAGGTTGAAGAACAGTTGATGTGTAGGTTCGTCGCCATCTCTGTCCAATACTTCCTCGGTGGTGTACTCGACGTAAACCAGGCCAGTCTCCAAATCCACAGAGAAGAAATCCCGCAGGCGGGGATTCACTGCGTAGTTGATTTGGTAAGAGACGGTGTGATATATTTCTGAAAATAATCAGTTAGGTAATTTTATAACCTTTATCATTGGCATTATATTAATTTATAATTTAGTATGGGCATAGTCTCATCAATAAATTTGACGACCTATATGGCTCAGTGGTTGGTGCGTTGGTGTTAATGCCGGATAAGGTTGCGGGTTCGTATCCCGCCAATGTAACAAAAACTTTTCTGTTTGGGTCATGGATGTGTATTAAATTCATATTTATTACACATCCATGACCCAAGCACAGAAAAGTTTTTGTTCAACATAATAATATACGTTATACTCATGTATAACATAGTAAAAATCTTTAATATGTGTAGTGTGTATAGTATAAAAGTATTGAATAGACTTCCCGTTGTCTGGTCCCCGTAATACAAGTTCTTCGGATACTTGGCACGAGATCAGATTGACGTGGTGTGAAGCGTCCATAGTTCATAAAAAAAAAATCTTTAGGTATGTAGATAGTAGGTATAAATCCACACTTTTATTTATTTTATTCAGGAGACAAACAGTTGTTTATATCTTTCTTAAACTATAAATGTCAAAATACTTAAAGAGTAGGTAACAGTTCCATAGATTTTTATATATAATATTTTTATATTTTTATATAATACTTACCATCTCTATCAAGGTCGCTAGAAGCCAGGATAACAACCTCATCGCCTGTCGTTGCGTTCTCGTACATGTACACAGTCACAGGGAATTTGTCTATTCTCTCCATCGGAACCTTATTATTCGTGTCTATTATTTGGATACTTATCTAAAAAACGATATTTAATAGCCCTCGGGAATCAAAATGTTTTTTATATGAAAATGAAAGACGATGTATGATAAAGACGATTCTAACAAAGTTTTTTTTTTTTGTATGTGTAGTAGTTAAATGGTGGTATAATTACATTTCCTGGAGTGTCCCAGTAAGTTTCATCTGGAGGGCAGTCCTCGGGGTTGGGTTCCGAGCATTTGTCACTGGCGATGACCGTGTAGTACAAATAGTACCGAGATGGCTCATCGGCATCAATCCCTCCATTCAAATCTACTTCGATTTGTCCAGAGTTAAAGTTAATTTTTATAAGGCCCTCGGGCGTATCCTCTCTTGGCCTGTAAAATGAAAAATAATCCTCAGGCTTGAATATTTGCGATAGCTTTAAAGCGACTATTGGATCTACGAACTAATCGCCTTTAAAATGAGGAGGTCAACTTACATTATTGTGTAACGAATTTGATTGTATAAAGGGCCGTCAATGTCAGTCGCCTGGACAGAGCCTATGATGGTGTTGCTTGCGGAGTTCTCACGCACTCTGAAGCTTTGCTCCAAGGTTCCAACATTAAATATCGGCGGGTTGTCATTCATGTCGATGATTGTAATAGTATATGTTACTGAAAAGTAAAACGCCAATAATGTTGACGTTGAATGTTTATTTATCGTCCAAAGAAATTGTTACACTTCTTCTAAACTTTCCGAAACAAGTTACTTATACTACTTACATTCATCATAATCTTGACCGATAGCAGTGTTAACGTCTACAGCTCTAATGGTGAGAAAGAGGACCTCAAACTCCTCGTAGTCTATTGTGACGTTGTGTCTTATTTCTTTTACGAATAATCTGCCTGTAGCTGCACCACGATTTGATGGATCTGGATATATTGTTTGTATCTCGATACAACTAAAAATCAAATAGAGTATTAAAAGCCAACGCTTAAAATATCAAATAGTATTCAAATTCGAATTGACTATATTAATTTACCCATGATATTCTACTGGATCTGTATTTCGACCTTGTTTCGTTGCGTAAGATGTCTCCCAAACGATTTCAAAGTGGAGTTCAGCAGTTGTGTCCGGATCAGTCGCTTGTATTTCTTGCGAGTCTTGACTGATTTGGTAGCCCTCTGGTACATTCTCTTCCACATGTGGGCTTCCACGAGGCTACATGTTATAAATATGGTTATTCATTTCAGGGCCTTACCTTACAGTGTTCACATCTTACTTAGTTATCCTAATAATGGAAACTTGCAATCAGTATGTCAGAACTAAGTATAACTTACCAGACGTAATGTAGGCGGAGTATTGTTAATATCATTTAAAAGTATAACTAATTGAGATATAGCTGTGTTGTACGGCTCTCCGAGCGTATCATCAGCTCGAATCTGAAGGAAAAAGTTTATTTTGCTATTGAATATTGTCTTCACAAAATATTGCAAAGAAAATTAAATATTGCAAACGTCGTGCGTTTCATCATTTTATGCATATGTTATCATTACCTGGACCAGAAGTTCGTTTTGTCGATGGTAGTCAAAAGCTCCATCAATTGACACGGTTACGTCTCCAGTGGTTTTATCGATAGCCAAATAGTCTTGAGCATTCCCCATGAGAGTATGCCTATTAATTTTTCGTTTTAATTAGTTGACAGTATTAATGATTCGTCATAGTTCAGATAAGTTGATGAATGAATTATAAACTATACTTACTCGACTCTATCATCTATGTCTCTATCTTCAGCCAACATTGTACCTACGAAGAAATCTTTGCCAACAGTTTCATCAAACGTAACAGTGTGCACACTTTTTTGAAAGACGGGTAGTTCATCATTCCAATTTCTTAGATTAATGTATACTGTTGCTACGCCGACGAAATCTGTATTGTTTAAGTCTGTAGCGATGACCTTAAAACATATTATTACAAACAATATAGTTATTATTGTTTGATATAGGTAAAATGAAATTACTAAATAATAACAAAATTATTTTACGTTACGATAATTTTTAAGGAAAAGAAATTAAATGAATTCCTTAGTTTATTAGATAGTACAGTATAGACTTTTGTTTCCACCAACTATTTTACCTTTAATTCAATATTTTGAAATTCAGGAATTTCGAAATCTAACATGCTGTGATTTGTGGTGCCCATTATAAACGTCTGTCGCTGGTACCCGACCTCCGGTTGTATGAAGAAAGCCTCCGCTGCTCTTGGTGGATTCACACTCTCGAGATGTACCTGGTATTGAGCGTGTGCTCCCTAAAACAAAATATATTTTTCTAGGTTAGTTCTCTGATGAATTAAATTTTTTACAACTAACATGATAATCATCAAAAGTTGAAAAAAGTTAAACTTTGGAACACTTACCAAATCTCTATCATGGAAACCAAATTCTTGATCAAAGTTCAGAGTTTGCGGAGTTTCTTCGTCAATCGAGATTGTGTAAACCTCATGAAGTGGCTCAGGTATCTGATCATTGATATCGTTGATGATAATTGCAATATTTGTTGGAGTCGCAAACTCTTCGTTATCGTATTTGTAGGCTGTAATGGTCATCTGAAACAGTTCTCTCTTTAGTTCATCTCTGTCTATAGGATGAACTTGGAGTATCACACCGCTTCTGCCACCTTCTATAGTAGTTACATCAAAATACTGCTTGTCCTCTGAAAATCATTATTACTTAATATTTTAAACATAACCCTGTATTTATTAAAGATATGGGCCGTTAAAGATATTACCGTCAGCTATGCTTAGTGAGTATTCAATAGGTTTGTCTATGCCAGTATCTCCATCAATGGCCCTGATGGTGAAAGTCTGCGATGTCTTTTCATCGAACTGTTGTACGGCGAAGATCTCCACCCACCTTGGGGGACGATGCTCGACATTCTGAACTTGAACCATCATGGTCACTGTGTGAGTGTTCGGTAAAGAATCCTAAAAAATTAAGTCAAAAAATAAAAAAATAAAATTATAACGTCTATGTCATGCTATGTTTATTCTTATTATGATTGATGGACTAGTCTTGAAAAAACTTACAAGGGCGGTAACTCGGAATATATGCAGAGCGTTTGTTTCAAAATTTAATGCCTGATTTAGTCCAATAGTCATATTCATCCGTTTCCACTCCCCCGGTATCAAGTCTCCCTGCATGTGGAAAATCTGATCGTCATTCCTGTCGCTTTCGATCTCGAAGGTCATTGCTGTGGTACTTATCTGGCCATCTTCGTCGGTCACGTTATAAATGCAACTTGTAAGCCTGGTGTCGTTTAATTCCTGTAAAATTATATATTTTTTAGGGCTCGTAATACTCAAAGAACCCTTATAGTTTCGCTCTGTCCGTCCGTCTGTATGTGTGTCTGTACGTGCCTCTAGCTTCTGTTATAATGAATATAAATTGATGAAATTTGTAATAGTTAAAGACTGTGTATAGATCTCGGTTTTGGCATCATAAAATAATAATAACTTTACATTTTACGGCTTGCTCTCCATACATGTGAACCATACATGGTACACCTTTGTACCTCTCTCTCTCATCTCATTTGTATGTTTTAGTCTTTAAGTTTTTGATGTCTGTGTACTTATAGAATAAATAAATAAAATTAATAAAAAAAGTGAAATGAAAAATATTTTTTCATTCTACCCCATCGTGCGGGGTATCGTTGAATAGGTCTTTTAAAATAAAAGCAAAGTTTCATACATGAATTTATCAAAGTCAACCATTTGCGAGTAATCGGCCTCCAAATTGGTTTATAACTTGGCATTTCTAAACTATGAGACTTAAAAAATTGCAATTTTGCGTGCTGATAGATTATGCTAAATACTCTTTAGGAAAATCATTTTGAACGAAATCGGACAGTAACTTTTGAAGTAATTTGAAAAAAACCTATTACGCGTTTATAGATACGGAACCCTCCTTAGAGATGTGCGAACATGCTCTTGGTTAGGTTATTTATTTTGAAACTAGCTGAATCCCGTGGTTCCGCCCGCGTAAATACACGTACCCCACGGAAACACTGTACTTTTTCGGGATATAAAGTAGTCTTTGTGTTATCCAGTGCTTAAACTACTACCATACCAAATTTCATCAAAATCCGTTTAATAGTTTTTGAGTGAAATCCATCCTCATAAACTTTCACATTTATAATAGTAGTACCTGCCACCTGGGTAACCGAGCTTTGTTCGGAGCTCTAGTAGATAAAAAAAATAATCACAAAAATATTTTACATGGGTTCGAACCCATCACATTTCGAATTTCCGAACAACGCAAAAAATACATGTCGAAGGGGTTAATATTTTAGCTGCTGCATTGACTAGTTGAAAGTCAATAGTACGGAAATATAACCCAAGTAGCACATAGGCTAAATGTATTATTGGCTTATTATTAGAGTATGTGTTACCTTTTATACAGCTCGATGCAGATTATTGTAGTTGCTGTTACCTATTTTGCAGCACAAAGTACAAGTTCGGATTGTTTTAATGCTTCTGTGGAGATTAACGTTCACAAGTTCCAAAATTGTTCATAATTTTGGAACTTGGTCCCTTAGTTTATTTTGATTTGTTGTATTGTGTTCACCATTTTATGCGACTTATGACGTAAAGTAATGGTGAATAATATATTAATGGAAAATATTGTTTTCGGCGAAAATCTCGCCTTTACTGCAAATTCTTATGGGAAAGAGAGATTTTGCTATTTATCCATATAGTATTTCACAATGAATTCATTGTAAAATACTATATGAATATATAGCAAAATTTTCACGCGCGCTCAAAATATCAATGTTTACTTGAAAATTATAGTGTAAAATATGTTGATCATAAATGGATAGCAAAAGGGTTTTTAATTATTTTGCACTTATAATTTGTCCTTACGCTGTTTGCATATAAAATCAGTAGATTTTCTATTTAAATAAATTCAAACCTTTGATAAAAAAACAATAGTTACATGGAATTATAACCTGAAAATGGCCCAAAAGCAATGTGATCACAATTACCGCTATGGGCTGTATAAGTATACACTCGTGGTACATAATTCAGTAATAAGCTGATACACGTAGTAAAACAAGTCAGTCACAGAATCATATACAGATTTATAGCGGGTAACATGTACGCATATATTGTAACTAATCAGTTAACCGCACTAATGTGGAATCTACAATAATTTTTCGGCGTGTTCCGCCAGTTTTTCGTTTATCTTTCCACATTATGGACGATACAAATACTGGATATTTAATACCTACACAGCGCTGAATAAATAAGATTTAAAGTCCCATATAACTGCAATAAAAGGTTAATTGCCCACGCTAGTACATGTTTTTGGCTGTAATAGGAAGAATGAGTATCATGTGAGCTGATTTGTAGCTGTGTGCTGTAATTTAGCATCATAAGAGTCGATCATCGACACTCATAGTGGTCATGTGTACACCCATAGTCTATTTAGCGCTGTTATACGATTGCGTGTAATTAGCTGATTAACACTGCTAAAGTTCTACTTTATGCAGCAAAACGCATTAATCGACGTCACAAGAGAACTGTTTGCATTATAGTAGCTCACATGTTCTTTCTTAAAATGCAAGTGGTCTGGGGCTACACTTGTGGCCTTCAATTCAGAATAGAGCTGAGTTAAAGTCCACGAAAATGCTTTATTGCAGCTTAGCAGTGCTATTTATTGCTAATAGCTCTACGCAGCGCTTGCAGCTTTACAGTGTAGTATCTGTGACGTCTAATACCGTTAATATACAAACGAAAGAGTAATTTACAGCTATTGCAGTTATAGTGTACTGTTATACCTCTTTATAAACGCTAAAGTTACAGCAGTTTTGTGCTACTTGGGAATTAGCGGGAACACTAGCGCCATGTTTGGCGTTGATAGAGTCTGGTCTGACGAGCTTGCACGTCCAGTTTGGTGGGGGTGGTGATTAGGTTTTCCCTCCAAGGAACGATCACGGAACACAAAACTACCGGCCGTCGCGTTGAGACGAGAAGTTCGGTTCGGGAACTATTGGTGTTCTTTATATTATATTAGCAATAACTGCAAAGTATTGAAATAAGTGCAGAGTCGTTTATATTTTAATAGACAATGAAAAGTGATTAAAATAGTGTGGAGTGTTTAGTTTCATTACTATTAAGATTAAAGGTGAAGTAATGTTGTTTCTTGCCTTTTCATTTTGAAACCAACACTACCCGCGTTATGTCCACGTTAAGCCCACATTTGAGTTTGAGAGCCAGTACTTTAATATAGTAAGATATTTGAGGCATGTTTGTTCCCCTGTTTTCGTCATATACGTATATAGCACATACTCATACCAAACTGTCAATCACACTGACGTATTAAAGTCGAAATTATTGATATATTGTTGCACGACGAAATAAAAAACATATATAGCTTTTAAAAATGCGCAGATTCCTAGGGATAAGCTAAGCTAGATCTATTTTTCTCTCCCAAAACTTTATGCATACTAAATTTCATGGTTATATACTTGTAGCCACTGCCGAGAAACCGATTATATATACAAGATTTTCTTATTTAAAGTATAAGATAGTAGCATTGCATACTATGATCCGGTCTCCGGACGTTTCGATAATTCAGAAGGGTTCATATCTTTTCGCTATCCGAATTAGCGAGCCCTAATGTACTGTTTTCGGAACTTACTGGAACAATACAGGGGTCCAGCACGTGTATGATGGGGTCGTTGTCGTCGATGTTGACGATTTGCAGCGAAACCTGTGCCACCAGAGCCTCGCCATCTATGCGCACGTTGAGCATGTACAACTGCATGCCTGGGGTTTCGTAGTCCTGTCTGAAATTATTGATTATTTTTTAATAGCCTTAAATAATATAATAGCAATATCTTAACACGTAAATTATATTAAGTTGTTCGTCAATTTTAGTGTCTTTAAAATTCTAATAAAAAAAAAGTATTACATTGATAAATAAAATTTACCTGTTCGTTATATAAAGGTACCAGCTGCCGCCGTCCTCTCTTCGTATTTCTGGTCCCAACATAACGAACGAACCTGCTACCAGTGGTCTGTCTACTTCAGGCCTTGACGACCCTGCAAAATTACAATAATAAATAAGACACCATCATCATAATTATTAATACATGAAGCAAAACCTTTAAGTACAGTTTAACGAGAATTGGGCGAACGGAGGAGTATGAAATTTGTTGCAGTTAAAGTTTATGTGTTTGTATTTTTTTTACAAAGTGTCGCAAGTCTCGTGAAAGTCGTAACTGTGACGTTACGATTCGGTAAAAGTGTTTGAAATATAAGACCGCAGGAACATATTAGTAAACAGCTCCGAAATATGTGCGTGTTCATATTAGTAATTAATGTTATTGTTTATTATAATGAATATTTTTTGCTAATTAAGCAAAAAAAATTAAACTTTTGTATTTATTAGATGCATCTAATTATTAACTTACACATAAAATATTATATTAATTACGTCTCTCAATTAGTAATATCTTAATATTTCTGAGTATTTAAATCTTATAAATTATATTTAATATTTTACATGTAGTCGTCTCTCCTATTGTCAATCTTTCTTTCATGTTCCATATACAAAATTAATATATTTTTAATAATAACTAACGGCCCGTTTCCATAACCTATCTATCTATAACTGTTTGTTGAAAACATCGCTATTCAATCATTTGACGGTTTTTTGCGATACAAGTTTGACCTTTCTAATAATAAATAATAAATAGTTATTGGTAGATAGGTTATTGAAACGGTTCATAATAGGTAAAAGAATCCTAAGAACTTGAAACATAAAAATAAATATGAATAATTATGGTTGGATTTCGATCACTAGTTCTTTGATACATGCGTATCTGTTAAAACACATAATTCTAGTGTCTAACTTAAAAAAAAAGAGTCGCTACCATATTATTATCTACTTATGATCGTAAGAAATATATTTTTAGTACCTTCATAATTCAACTTGGCGATAGCTACTTCCCCATCTATCTCCTCCTCCATATATATGATCTGCGTGCCACTGGTGGCGGTGTGCGAGTGGTAATCATCCATGCACACATCATCTCTCTCCGGGGCCGGTACAAACGGCCTCTCACTCCATGTCAAACCTAAAAAATTGGTACGGTATGGTAGTAGAATTATTTTTTTTACAAGTCGGATTAGGATTACATAGTTTTTAACGCATTTGAGCGTTTTTATTATATTGACGATCTGTGAAAGTTTTATTTTTTTATTTTATTTTATTTTACTTTATTTTGTTAGGAAGACCAACAGCTATCAGTAATAACAATATAAAACTATTCTAATCATTAGAAAGCCAATTACAGGTCCTCACATGTAGAAACTGAATAGGTTAACAGAAGTTTTAAACATAGTGTACACTAATACACGCTAAATTTGACACAGTTTATAAATTATAAAGAAAGAAACAGTCACAAGTGTACAATCAACTATCAAGTGGTTAGCTTATATATAGCAATAGTACATTTAGGATAAAAGTTAAAAAACTTATTTAGACCCATTTAAATCTTGAAGTACCTAGATAAAATACAAAGATAGTAGAAGTCAGCACTACGTTACTGGAGCAAATATTGGTAAAGTAATCTCTTAGCTGTCGCTGTGCCAGTTGTGAATAAATCCAAGTCCACAGATTTACAGATTTTGTTAAAATTGTTACCTGCGCGCAAGACAAACGAGTTCTTCCGATAGTTTGTTGTGACTATTGGTAGAAAAATAAGGGGGTTAGATCTAAAGATTCTTAAAGGTGTATTTAAGTTTGTTGATGAATTTTTAGGGTTCCGTAGTTCACGTCTCGGAACCCCTATGGTTTCGTTATGCCCGTCCGTTGAAACTTTGCAATCAAAGATGAAACTTTGTTTGAACAACAGGAAATTTACTACATCGACAAATGCTAAAATAAAATCACGAAAAATAGTTTTCTTTGGAGTACCTCACCTACACGTAAAGTAGAATTTTTTTTTTCTCGCGTCTACCCCATAGTGTGGGGTATAGTTAGATAGATCTTTTAAAAACATTGACAGGTTGCTAAGACAATTTTTTGATTTAGGTATTCGTTTGCGAGATATTCAACTTTAAAGCGCATTATTCAGTTCCGCGCGAGCGCTCGGTCAGTGCGTACGCATAGTGCGAACGTTAGCGCGAGAGTTCGTTTCGTTTTTATAACTACCCTCATTTTATACGATGGAAGAAGATGAAGATATGAACTTACAAAACTAAGCGAAGTAATAGCAGAGATTCTGACTTTATTAGAGAATGTGAGGTAGAATTTTTTAACCTCGAACATTCAGCTGATATTGGAGTGCAAGAGGTTAAAAATACACAATCAAAAATTCAGAAAAGAAAGCCGCGGGAAGATGACACAGAAAGCAGCGATGGTTTTACAACTGTTATTCGCAAGGGGCGTAAACCAAAACGTCTTATTTGTAGTATATCTTTGCTCGATATATCTGTTCAAGGAGAGGAGGAATTGAATAAAGAAAAAGAAGAATATCAGAGAAAAAATTAAATTTGTGTAACTTCTCATACAGAGTTACCTAAACAAATGGCGATGGCACGGTTGTTGCGCAGCGAAAATATTGAGCATATAAAAATAATAAAATACAAATCTCCTTATAAGGTTTTTATACAATTTGAGACTGCAAAGGATGCCGAAAAATTGCTTAACCGTTTAAAATTTAAAGACTTAGATTACCGATATCAGAAAACTTTCGAAAACACTGTTTCGTATGGTCTGATTAAAGCAGTTGATTTGGATTTAAAAGAAGAGGAGATGTTAGAGATTTTTGAATGCGATTTTAAAATAATATATATAAAGAGATTAAAAAGTTTGTCCTCTGAAGGAAAATGGATAGATAGCGAATCGGTTCGTTTATGTTTTCAAAATTCTACCTTACCTCCATACGCATATGTATATGGCTGTAGGTTTAAGGTAGAACCATTCGTATTCCCAGTGATTCAATTTTCCGGTTGTTGGAAATTTGGACACCATCTAAAGTTTTGTCCCATTAAAAAAATGTTATGCCCCAAGTGTGGTAACTCAAATCATTCAATCTGTACATTAGAGAATATTAAAAGCTTAAATTGTAAAGGACCACATTTGGTACTCGATAGAAGCTGTCCAATGTTTTTAAAAGAAAAAGAAATCTATATTTTGACGAGTAAAAAAAAAGTTATATATAAGAAAGCTACAGAGATGATGACTGAGCTACGTGAGAAAAATAGTAACTATCAACCTTCTATTAATTACATATCAAAGAACAATGATGTTGTAATAGAAAATAAGTTTTTGCCATCAAATTCATATAGCGATGTTGTAAGACAAGATAAAACATGTGAAGCACAAGATTTGATTTTAAGCTCGGTGTCAGAAAATGATTTTTGACCAAAAATCCAGAAGGACGTAAAATAAAGAGAGTACAGAAACAAAGAAAGCTACGTAGGAATGTCGACAGAGTTAATGAAATGGAGTTAGACAACATAGAGTTGGAAAAGAACTTGGAACGAAATGAGGAGAATGAAGGAAAAAAAATAGATGTAAAAAAGTTATTATAAAAGATTTATGAAGATTGTGTGTGTGTGATTGTGATTGTGTCTATTGTGTCAAAAAAGCATTTGAAGAAAAAATTGTTGCAGTTAATATTATTATTCAGGAATGTAAAACATTTATAGTTAATTTTTTCAATCAGTTTAAATTATTTGATAATATTTTGGCAGCTGTAATTAATAATGGATAGAAATAGAACTGAATATATTGATGTTAATATTGTGCAGTGGAATGCTCAAAGTCCGTGCCCGAAGTTGACTAGCTTTAGTGAACTTTTAATCCAAGAGAAAAACCATTTAATCCAAGAGAAAGTCACAATTAGTATAAGCGGCTACAATGTGTATAGAAAAGACAGATCGGTTTCGTATGGTGGCGTAGCAATTATCATTCTTATATCGATTCGGTGCAGTTTAAATACTTTTATTTGCCCAAATTCAAATATAGAAACGCTTCACGTTAAGGTATATAATTGTAAGTATATTCAAAATATTTTATCTATTTACTACCCATCGTCTGCTATAACAACGCAATCCAAATTTCCCTAATAAATCTATTATGGCGGGGGATTTTAATGCACACCACACTGATTGGTCGCATAAAACGTAAACGAGAGGAACGCAGTTATCCGATGCTATTTTAGACAATAATTATGTTTACTTAAATGATGGAACATATACTCGTATTAAATTAGTAAATCAAAATTTACAAAGGTCATCAGTTCAATGATAATGTTCAATTAATGTATGACTTCTTTTTAAATAACTTTAAAAAAGCAGAAGATGTTAGTGTTCCTATAATTAAAATATCTACTAAACCTCAGACTAATTTTAAGCCAAAAGACTATTGGTGTCAATCCCTCTCTTTGATTGTGGCCCAACGCAGACTAGCTCTTAGCATGTTTCGTCGAAACCCTACCTCTGATAATTTAATAAAATTAGAATCTAAGATTAAAGAAGCAGGAAAAATGATTCGTATAAAAAAGCAAGAAAGCCGTAATTTTTTTTATGATTCTTTATATTCGGAAACGTCACCCACTGAAATGTGGCGACGAATGACATGGATTTAGGGTATTCGTAGAAATGTATCGTACATAGATATAGATAGCGAAAATACTTATTAGAGTCACTTACTCCGGATTGGGTTATGAGTCTCCAACAATTTGCTATTAGAATCAAGTTTAACTTTACAAGAACTCAAAAATAGTTTTAAAAATAAAGATACGGTACCAGGAGATGATAGTATCACATATTCTATGATATCTGCGCTTCAAGAAACAATATTACGGTTTTTACTACATGTTTACAATTTGTTTTTATTACTGGGGAGATTCCTCGGCAATGGCGAGAGGTGGTTGTTTTACCGATACCTAAAGCCAATCAACCTGGTGCTGAACCACAACTGAGACCTATTTCTTTAATAACCTGCAGTTGTAAAATTTTTCATAATATGATTTTTAAGCGTCTAGAATGGTTTATAGAGACACACAAGATCTTATCATCAGCTACAGTAGGGTTTAGGAAATCTCAATGGTGCATTGACAATCTAGTGCGCTTAGTTTCTTTTATTCAAATTGGAATGTCTGATAATCTTCCAACACTTGTGTGTTTTTTAGATATTGAGAATGCTTATAATAATTATTATGCTTATAATAAGTATTAGTAGAAAGAGTGATTTTAAGTTTAGATGAAATTAATGTTGGGCAAAGAATTTGTAAATATCTATGGTCTTTTTTAAAAGAGAGATATTTAAAAGTTATGGAAGATAACGGAGTCCGATCATTTAGCCGATGATCGTCTAGAGGCTTGGCACAAGGAGACCCGGTCTCCCCTATTCTGTTCAATATCGGTACCCGTCAGATTTGTAGATTGGTTTTGGAGGAATGAGTTTGTGTTTCTCAATATGCCGATGATTTTGCTATTTTTATAAAAAACAAAGACCTAAATGAGAGTGCGAAAAAAATTCAACTTGCTCTTCAAAAAAAATTAGTAAACTTTTAGATGAAATCGGTTTAAAATTATCTATATCTAAAACTAAATTTTGTGTTTTTAGTAGAGGAAGAAGATCAAACTTACCAGTTTTAAATATTTATGATAATCAGTTGTCATCGGTAGAATGCTACAAATATTTGGGGATTTAGCTGGATAGAAGTTTACTTTGGGGGAAACATATTCAAGAGACGGAAGAAAGATGTATTAAATATATTAAAGGTTAAATATTTTAAAGGTTCTTGTGGGGCCATCATGGGGTGTCCATCTTATAAATATGAGGCGTTTATATATTTCGTTAATTAGGTCTAGACTTGATTATGGCAGTATTTTATTTGATAGTTCCGCTAAAAGTAATGTCTCAAGATTGGATAAAGTCCAAAACTTAAAAAAAGGTTTTTAGAATTATAGGTGGCTTTATTAGAAGCTCACCAATTCATTGTATGGAAAGTGAGTTGAGCATTCCGCCACTATTTATAAGAAGACAATATTTAGCGTACAAATACATGTTGAAATCATATTCTAGGACAGATAATGTGACAGTAGTTTTATTAAATGAACTTAGTCAAAAATATCAAGGTCGATATTGGTGTAGGAAAAAAATTCCACTTTTGGTTAAGACATATCGAGAAACAAACTGTCTAGAAATTTACTCGAGTCATTTGTTGGATCAATTTTGTTTGGATGTATGGTTATCTCATAGATATTAATGATTTTGTAGTTTCAAATTTAAGCAGTGTACAAAACTCTAAAGAGGACTATGAGGGTAAATAATTTAAAAATTGTAATTCAAGAATAAATAGTAGACAAATGTAGACTATGGCACAGAATATTTACGGATGGTTCTAAAAACGGTTCTGCGAGAGGAGTAGGGTTTTATGATCCAGCAAATGCTCAAGGTTTTATGTTCAAAATTATAGGCGAGGTTTCAATTATGTCATTGGAACTACTTGGTATAAATGAGTCTCTTAAGTATGCTATATTAAATAATATAATAAAACTAGTTATTCTGTCATACAGTAAGAGTGCGTTACAACACGTAATCCGGTGTGCGACGGGAATCCGAGGGGTGTCAGTTACCTATGACATTCTTAGAAATATTCATGAGTGTGTCAATAGAGAAATAGAATTAAAATTGCAATGGATCCCGTCTCACATCGGTGTGTCGGGTAATGAAGAGGCAGACAGATTAGCAAAAAGGCAAAGGCATGTTCAGCTGGTAGTGAAATTAAAATAAAACCTTTTTATTCGGAACTGTTACCAATATTTAAAAAAAGAACATTAATTTGTTGGAAGTACTATTTTGATGAGAGATCTAAAACTAAAGGCATATGGTATAAAACCATTTAGTGTGAGCCTGTTCATATTCCTTGGTTTGTGAATGGTCAAATAAATAGAAAAGTGTTAAAGCTAGCGTCAAGAATTCGTTCAGGCCACATTCTATAAAAAAAAATTGCATTTTTAATGAAAAAAGAAGATTCACCTAATTGCGAAATTTGTAATAAAATAGACGACGTTTGGCATGTTTTGATGGAATGTGTAAAGAATAGAAGGAAAAGAAACTCACTTATTGACAGATTTGGTATAAATCCATTAGATGTTGGATGGATACAGAGCTGTTTGTGCAAACCTACATCAAGTGTAGCTTTGGATGTGTACAAATTGGCGATTGAATTTAATGAGTGAATTTATTTACGGTGGATACGATGGGGTTGTCATGTCTTATAGACAAAAACCCTTATTAAATATTAGATAAAAAAGTGCATTAATTTGTTAAAATAGTCCCCCCCCCCCCTCCCCTTCCTAAAAGCTGGTTGTCCATATGCTGAACTTTAAGGGAAACTATAACGGCTCATATAACTTTGTTAGTTTAGACGTTATGGATGCCTAACTTGTAAAATGCGCTTACTTGGAAATCTTCGTACAAAAATAACGAAAAAATAATTAAACATGTAAAATTTTGGTATAGTGGTACGGAACCCTACGTGCGTGAGTCTGACTCGCACTTGGCCGGTTTTGTTTTATATGCTACATAGGGCGGGCAGATGTTGTCGTACGCGTGACGCCGTACCGCTACGAGTTTCGCTCTAAAAATATGCACTTATTTTCATGTAGGGACATAATACGTATGGTATAGGGTTCTTTTAAAATGGTAATGATTATTTGCTAACGAAATTAATTTATATACATCACCTGTAAAGTTAAGCTCGGGTAGATCTGGCTTCGGTTCCCTGGGTATACTTATCATGTACGAACATCGGCTGGAACCTGTAAGTCGTAACGTAACTCTTGATCATGAATGTAATTTATATATTTTTTGGACCTTTTAAATTGCTTATTGAGACATTGTTATGAACTATTTACAAGTTATGAACTACCTACGAGTTATGAACTATCTACAAGTTATGAACTACCTACGAGTTATGAACTATCTACAAGTTATGAACTATCTATAAATTATGAACTACCTACAAGTTATGAACTATCTACAAGTTATGAATTACCTGTAAGTTATGAACTATCTACAAGTTATGAACTACCTACAAGTTATGAACTACCTACAAGTTATGAACTACCTACAAGTTATGAACTATCTACAAGTTATGAACTACCTATAAGTTATGAACAATCTACAAGTTATGAACTATCTACAAGTTATGAACTACCTACAAGTTATGAAATATCTACAAGTTTTGAACTACCTATAAGTTATAAACTACCTACAAATTTGGTTGTACTTACTTTGAGCATAAGAGCTCCTAGCGAAGGTAAGGAAGACTGTCACCGCTGTAATAAGAATCCGACGTCCCATCTTTCATATTCACTTGGTGCTGAAAGAATATTGTTGTAAAAATTAAATAAGTGGTTGGAGTTTTTTGTCATATGAAAAAAGTTAAAAGAGTGTTTAAAGTTTTCCATCGTATAATGAAATGTTATATTCATCAGTTCATATCTCATGAACCACAGTATTTAGGCACATAAAAATGGGATTCTTCCTATTTTGAAAGTTTGCATGGCATGGTTTTGTAATGGTGATATGTTTATTTCTATTTATTTAAATAATACATCCCAGAAGAAAGAGGACACTTGTAAAAACATTATTATCTATAATTACCTACTTAGGTCTAGATATCTCCGCAATAACAATAATTATTATAAATATCATCGTCATGATACATTCATAAAACCTGACGTGTTTTTATGTTGTGAAAATATTTTTAGTATATTGTTTAATTTAATAAACAAAAATATGTAGTTATCTTAATGTTGAATTTAACGAAAAACATAAAGTATTATCAAATATTTAATACTAGGCAAAGTTATGAAATATGATTTAAGTGTCGTCGTCTGTAGGTCTTATAAAATATGTCATTCTCAATACAATTATTTAATTACGTTTTGGTTAATAATTCTGCTTAGGTACTGCAAATGCGTTGCAGGACAGACCTGTAGCTCAGATAGGATATCTTGCTGATAAAATATTCTATATCTTATATAAATATAGCATCTAAGATGCTATTTCTAGATCCGTAGAAACTACAAACTACAAGTAACCCTTATAGTTTCGCTCTGCCCGTCCGTCTGTACGTCTGTCTGTCCGTCCTGCGAGCTGCTGTATTAATGAAAATTTATGATATTTAGTACACTTTTAGATAACGTATAGACTTTACTTTTGTAGCACAAAATAATTAAAAAATATATTTTAGGGGTGGTAATAATAAAAATTTCACCCCCACTTCATATGAAGGGGTTACGTGTGAAGTTGAGGTAATTTTTTTTCTCATTCTATCCCATTTTGTGGGGTATCTTTGAATAGGTATTTTAAAATAAAGGGAAGGTTTCATTCATTACTTTCTTACTTAGAGAATAATTTTCGAGTTATCGGCCTCGAAAATGGTTTAAAAGTGGCCCTGGCATTTCTAAACTATAAGAGGTAGGAGCATAGGAACATGCTGATAGATCATGCTTATTACATAAGTAGTTAGGGATTCGCTGGTTCTGCCTCATCGCCTCAGCCTCTGGTAAAATGGGTATTTCGATGACCTTTCGCTAAAAAAAAAAGTGGTGTCAAATTGGGGGTTTTGCCCATGCCCGATCGATTGCGCTTGTCCGTTTTTCAATATCTCTTGCGGTTCCAAAGTTACGTTTTGCATTTACCCCTCATTATCTACTATTTCCGGGCTCTATTCTTCGTTATCTAATGCTCGCCTCGGCGTCCTATTGTTCCTAATGAGGGTCCCCGAATCACTATCTGCTTATCACTTACGTCACCTCACTTTCTCGCGATATGAGTAAAACAAAACAATTTTTCATTACATTTCTTTTATTTCATTTCATTCATTTAAACATGTATTGAACATACTGTATTATATTATCATTACATAAAGTATTGCTACTAAATAACTTTTGATACTCTAGTAGACTTTTCCCATTGAACTTATAATACAAATACATTAAACTATACTATCCACAAACTGATGTGAAATCATTTTGTAATCTACACGTGTTAAAACTCCATCTCTTGCAGTTTCGTCCCATAAAAGCCTTGTGATATCGCATAAGACCACGTCCAAAAGAGTCAAAGTATTGTCCGAAGCCATTTTTATTGATGTGTATGGCTATCCAGTGGGATCCAGGTTTACTATCATCGTCTAAGTTGCTAATAATGTATGTAGGGGTGTGAACATATACATAAAGGTAGACGATTCGCGGCGTATACATTATCTTCTAAACCTTCACAAATTCTTCTCAAATAATTACGGATCTCTATTGTGTTCATACTGTATTATCACAGAACCGATCTGGTCTATGGATCTTGTATTTATGTCACATATCCGCATTATGTATGGTTGATGTATTTACTAAGAGGGGTATTACATATTAAAATAATGAATGAATAAATAAAAGAAACATAAATTTGGTACAATAATTTTATCTCATAATACACACACACACACAAACTAGAGGTAAGTTATTAATTTTTTATTTTTTTGTCTGATTTAATTTTGCGTTTACAATATTTTAAGTGATAGTTTCTATGGACTGTTATAATAGATTAGCTTTCCATTGTTGCAGAATTCATTCAATTTAATTGGCAACGAAGAAAATACTTTTAAGCATTATTATTACCCACAATCCCCGACTGATTTGGAAAGTAATGATTGTGTACCTATCTGTCTCCTCTACCTATCTCCTCTAAACGGAAAACATACCACTAAAAGGAAACGAGGTGAAAGTCTTGATGAATTTTTTTGACACTGCACCAAAAAAACAGCAAAAAAAACAATCGTCAAATGTTTCAATACCCGATGGGGATGGTGGAATGTGTTACTATCTACTAATGTGGATGATGGAAAGACAGCAACCCATTTAATAATAATCGAGATATATGATCTCAAAAAATTAGAAAAGATCCCTCAATCGGAACATTGGAAACATGCTTACTCTAGGACAAAGTACTATACAATCGAAAATAATAATATCTATAAATTAACAAAAGAGTCAATTTATAAAATAACGAATGAAATTGCAGGAAAAACTACCAGTAGGAAATATCAATATAATAATAAATAATTAATTATTATAAAAATTAGATATGTCTTAATTTTAAGTTAACTTAATAACTTCTTACATTTGATTTATTAAAGTCCATTTTATAATAATAAACCATGAATCATAATTTAGATTTGATTTACTCAAATCTATCACTTCAATTTCGAATTCATACCGCAAACATTATGGAGAACTCCAACGAAATATGTATCAGAGCTTTCTTCAACGATAACATGGATGTGGAGCTGAGCAACTTGGGTGAAGAAGTCGAAAAATGTGAACTATTTGATCGAATCTACGACGAGGAGCTCGTCAGTATTTGTGCTGCGGTTGAAACATCAATCAAGTAACTTTACTGAAATAAATATGTCTATTTTTATCATAGTATATGTAAATTATAGGTAATTTTATTCTGTATGTACATTATATATTTTACTCGACTTATTTTTATTTTTTGTCTCACTGATAATTGAAAAAATAATATGGAGGAACTTTAAAGCGAGTTAACAAAGCAAAAGGTGAACTTAATGTAATTTTTGTTTCACAGTCAATCAACACAACAAACTGGAGGAGCTCTAAAGTGAGTTAACAAGGACAAAGACCAACCTGCAAAGAGGAGAAAATACTCAGATTCTAATGCATCTACTTCGAGAACTGTGGAGGTAGATTAAGTAACAGACAATGATGGTGACCAGATTAATTGCAGTACATGTCAAGTTCCCATCAAAAAGCGGTATTTCTCTAATCATTTACAAAATAATAGGCATAAGAATAACCATTTGAAATTACATAGTACTTTAAAAAACCTGTCATTTGTCGAATCAGCTTTCGGACAGAGAATAATTAGTTATAAAATTAATGGTACAAATTGTGATGGAGTATTTCAAACCCCGGAATTATTTTTGAATTCGATCAAAAATGATATTTTATTTTTGATTGAAAATTCTATAAAACAACATAATGTTTTTAAAGTAAATTTTGTTTTGCAGGCTGACTTTGTTCAACAGACGAAACAAATTTTTAATTCTTTTGGTTTTCAAACTTGCAATTACATAATTAATAGATCAGATGATTTGAACATTTTCTTTTCATCGCTTTGTGACACATTAACAAACAAAATTAGTGCTTTCGAAAAAAAAGATAGTGGTTGGAGTCTTAAAAATATTAAATGTTTAGATATGAACATTAATAAATTTAACCCCCTATGTGGTACTTCATATATCGATTTACCGCAAGATATAAGAGCAAAAAAAGCTATAATCAATGTGAAAAATGCAGATAATTTATGTTTTAAATGGTCATTACTTTCTGCCTTGTATCCGTTCCATAAAAATTCTGATCGTGTTAGTTCTTACAGTCAATATTCAAACAAAGTAAAATTTGATAATCTAACTTTCCCCATGAAGTTAAGGGATATACCAAAAGTAGAAAAATTAAACAACATTAGTATAAATGTGTTTGGGTTGAAATATAACACAAATAAAAAGTTGCATGATGTTATAGGTCCATTGTTCATGACAAAATGCCGTAAACCTATTCATGTAAATTTATTATTGATCTCAAACGGAACAAATAATCATTATTGTTATATTAAAAACATGTCGCGACCACTAAGTAAACAACTTTCAAATCAAGAAAGATCTGTTCTTATTTGTGATGGATGTTTGTTGTACTTTTCAACAAAAGAAAGATTATCTAACCACCAAGAACATGATTGTTCACATATAAACACGGAATTACCAACGGGGGATCCAACATCAAGAAATTGGTTAGGACAGTTAGTACCAAACAATAAACTTCAGTTTTATAAGTTCGTTAAAAAATTAAATGTACCGTTTGTGGTTTATGCTGATTTTGAATCATTTTTAAATCCGATCCATACTTGTTCAAATAATCCAGATAAATCTTATACAAATAATACTCATAAACATGAGGTGTACAGTTTCGGATACTACGTAAAATGTTCTTATGATGACAGATTGTATAAATATGTCACTTATAGTGGACCTGACTGTGCTGAACAATTTATGAAATGTTTATATGAAGATATAAAAACAATTTGTTTTTGCTTTGCTTTTTCTGAAAATTGCTTTCAAAGATCCCCTTTGCCTCTTTCACTTGAAGATAAAAATAAATTAAATGCTACAACTTGTCATATATGTGAAAATGACTTAAATGGCGAATGCAGCCATGATTTCGATTGGCATACTGATAGTTTTAGAGGTGTTGCTCATGAAAATTGCATGAAAAAATCTCGTACACCACGTCACATACCAATATTTTTACATAAACTTAGTCATTATGATGCACATTTCATTGTCCACGCATAAAATTTTATTGCCATTGAAATTATTCCACAGAATAAGGAGAGATACATTTCATTTTCAAAAAATATATCTGTAAATAATCAACAAATAAGTCTACGTTTTGTGGACTCGTTAAAATTTTTACCATGTAGTCTTGATCAATTAGTAAAAAAATTACATGACGATCAATTTAATACGTTAAAAAGAAACTTTCCCTGTGATCAAGATTTTAAACGACTTAGGCGGAAGGGTATTTATCCATATGAGTATATGACATCCTACGATAGTTATAGTTCATTAACCGATTCAAATGTTTCCACTGAAGATTACACCCACGCCGAAGATGTTTGGTGCCATTTTAAATGTTACAATATGTCGGATTACTCGAACCTGTATTTAAAAAGAGATGTTTTACTAATAACCGATATATTTGAAAACTTTACAAATCTATGTATTAAAACATATGATTTAGATCCAGCACATTACTATACAGCCCCCGGTTTAAGTTGGGATGCCATGTTGAAATAAACTAAAATCGAATTGGAATTACTAACGGACATTGACATGATCGCATTTATCAGAGCAGGTGTAAGAGGAGGTATATCTCAATGTAGTAAACGCTATGCGAAGGCAAATAACAGATTCATGGAAGAACATAATAAAAATTTACCTGAGTCCTATTTAACATACTTTTATGCGAATAATCTTTATGGTTGGGCCATGTCGCAGTATCTTCCTGTAGGAGATTTTAAGTGGATAGATCCGAAAACTAACTTTGATTTACCAGATAATAGCGAATTCGGTTTTATTTTAGAAGTAGATTTAGAATGTCCAGATGAACTGCATGATTCACATTCAGACTTTCCGTTATGTCCTGAAAATATATGTATAGGTAATAAAAGAGAAGCTAAAGAGATTAAATTGGTTACAAATCTTAATAATAAAACTAAATACAAAATTAAGGAATTACAGGAAAATTACAGGAATCTTAAACAATGCATAAAAATGGGGTTGAAATTAACTAAAGTTCATAGAATATTAAAGTTTAGACAGCTACCATGGTTGCAAAAGTATATAGATTTAAATACCAAATGAAGAACTATTGCCAAATCAGATTTCGAAAAAGATTTTATAAACTTATGAATAATTCGGTATTTGGCAAAACAATGGAAAATATTGAAAAAAGAATTAATGTTAAATTATTAACACATTGGGATAATCATGGTAAAGTTCTAGGTGCACAAGATTTAATAGCAAAACCAGAATTTCATAGTTTATCGTTTTTTTCAGAAAATTTAGTGGCTGTCCAGTTACGTAATACCAAAATATTCCACAACAAACCAATTTATTTAGGATTTTGTATTTTAGATATTTAAAAAACTTTAATGTATGATTTCCACTACAATTATATGATAAATAAATTTAAAAATAATATTAAATTGTTATGTACTATATATATGTACTATTATGTAATACTGATAGCTTCATATATCAAATATGCACACAAAATTTCTATGATAATATTAAACAGGATCTTCCAAAATATTTTGATACATCTGATTATCCTTCTGATAATAGGTATGGTTATCCTCAAATAAATAACAAAAAATTAGGTTTTTTCAAAGATGAAAACAACGGAAAAATAATGAAAGAATTTGTAGGGTTGAGATCAAAAATGTATGCGTTTGATGTAGACAATCGTTTAACTGCCAAGGTAAAAGGAGTCAATAAATGTGTCACAAAAACAATGAATTTAGAAAATTATAAATCGTGTTTGTTTGATAAAAATATTCAATTATGCTCAATGTTAAGATTCAAATCAATCAAACATAGAATTTTCACTCAATAAATAAATAAAACATGTTTATCATACAATGATACTAAAAGATTTATTTTGTCTAATAATATAGATACTTTAGCTTGGGGTCATTATAAATTGAGAAACGTTATGTGAAATAAAAACCTAAAAAAAAAAAAAATTGTGTTTATATGTGATTTGTCATTGTTACGTGTAACTGTACTGTAAACTGTATTTTAAGCTTAGTCAATAAGATTAATTTGTTTTACGTAAGATATACTTTGTTAAGGGATAATTTTATGCTAATAAACATTTTTTTTTCCTTTTGTAAACTAGTTTGTAATACTTTGTTTCGAGTAGCTATACTTTTATGTATAATCTTGTGCTGAATGTTTAATTTTTAATGTTTCATTGTACTATAACATTGTAAAATATAATATAAAAGGTATGTATTTAATCAAGATTTTCTTAAAAAACATTAAGTTTTAAATATGTTACTTATAAGAGTTTTCAAACAAAATTTTAATATATATTTCATTTTTATTAAAGCTTGTTTCATTAATTTCAAAAACCTTTTCGGATATACACATGAAGATGTTTCATTTTATTCATCCTTTTACTGCCATAGTTGCTGGTCCAAGTGGTTGTGGGAAATCCGTTTTTGTAACAAACTTTATAAAACACATAAAATTAATTTGTAGTGTAAATTTTACACAAATAACATGGTGTTTTGATGAAATGCAGGCATTATATAATTTGCAAAATGTGAATTATTATCAAGGTATACCAGATCTTAGTATGTTTGATGGTAATGAACCACAACTCCTTATACTTGATGATTTAATGCGAGAGTCTGATGGTCATGTTGTTGATATATTCACCAAAGGAAGTCACCACAGAAACTTGAGTGTGTTTTATATTTCTCAAAATTTATTTCATCAAGGTAAAGGACAAAGAAATATATCATTGAATACGGGTTATATAATCTATTTTAAAACTCCTCGGGATAAAACACAAATACGGTATTTAGCCCGACAAGTATCTCCTGAAAATCCTAAATTCATTGAAGATGCTTACAGAGATGCAACAAATGAACCCCATGGATATCTAATGGTGGATTTAAAACAAGAAACCAATGACATGTGTCGATTGAAAACTAAAATATTTCCTCTAGATGGTCATTGCATTGTTTATGTACCAACTAAAGAATATAAATATGCTAGGAATAAACAAATTCCAATCATTTATAAATCACGCATCAAAGCTTAAAGACGCACAAGGATTTGTTACGTGCACTACATACATTAAAACCAAAATATTTAAAGCTCTTTTGAAATCTTGTGATGACGAAGAAATAATTTGCATTTGTGAGTGTATTCATAACGTTCTACAAGGTAAAGTACCACTCGAAGAAAAGGAGCAAAAAAAAAATTAAACAAGTATAAACATATTCTTCGAAAATGAGTACGAAAAGGGAAAAGTAAAATATTAAGAAAAAAAATTATAATTCAAAAAGGGGGTGCATTTTTACCCATAATTCTTGGTTCTATTTTGAGTGGATTGATAAATTACCGTTTTTAAGATGGAAAATGCGAAAAAATGTTATTAATTGAACCAAGTCTTATTGAAAAGTTAAAACAACCTAGTAGTGTGGAAAATCCCTTATCTCGGCTAGGTACTGAAATGCAAACAATTTTGAAAAGTAACGTAGAAGATCGTAAAAAATGCATTTTATACTTACAAACGTTGCAGAGATATTTGCATTTTACAGAAGAAGAACGTCAACCATATGAATTACCTATACAGTCTAATATTCAGAGTGAACCGACAACTATTAATAAAAATCATGATACGACCCGTAAAGAATCAGTTACTCCTAGGGCGTTAACTGAAGACGTAAGTGAACAGGATATAACTGTTAATAATAATCTTATATACACATCAAAGCAAATATTAAGTTTAATACCCAAATCATATTCAAGAAAGGGTGAGTTATTATTAAACTTAATTTCTATGAGTCAAAAAAAAATTAATTGGAACGATTCCGATACAGTAACTATAGATAATCAACAAATTCCTGGGAGTAACATTATTGACTTGATAAACGATTCTCTAAGACCTTTAAAAAGAAGTGATCCTATAGGATGGGAAACATTTGCTAAGGCACTAAAAGAAATTAAAATACCTCTTACTTACATTGGAAACCCAAAAAGAAGTGAATACATAAATAACCTTCATATAAAAGATATCGGAGAGTGTGCATCAACTGAAGTGTGAACATGAACAGTGTTTCCAACAACAACTGGTGGAGAAAAGTATAGCGGGAAAGTTAGAAAAAAGTTAGACTGGGAAAAATGGACCCCTTATTAGAAATGAATAACATTTATTATGACCCATCACACCCTGCTGGTTATAGTGGTATTGATAAACTTGCACTTGCAGTGAAGGGTAAAATTAAAAAAAAAAGATGTAAAGAAGTGGTTACAGTCACAAGAAACATATACATTACATAGACCAGTTCAAAAAAGGTTTTCTAGAAACAAGTATATTTTATCAAACTGCAATGAGTTGTGGCAGGTAGATTTAAGTGATATGAGAACTTATACTTGTAAGGTTCAAGTTAATTTCTGTTTTAATTCAAATTTAACATAAATATTAGTTAAATAATTTAAACTGATTTGGTAAATGCAAATATAATATGTTTGAATGAATTACTTAAAATTATTAAAATATTTAAAATTTATAAAATTATATAAAAACACTTTTTTTAATTCAATTATATTAATTATAAGTTAAACGGATATCATTTTCACTTGACACTAGCGCCACAGTTTAAAGTCAACTATGGGCTGTGGGGCTTAGTATAATTAATTATTTAAATTTACTATTTTAATTTGGAATAAATAAATCTTAGAAATTGTTTAAAATAGACATAAATATTATAATCAATTTAATTGAGATGTAAAATTAAAAACGGAAGTTAGTTTTTAATGCACATTAATGCCATAACCGGAAGTCACACTTTACGCGCTAAAATTGCTAAAAGTAGAGAGGGGACTTAGTTTCTGGGTTTTATTCTAGAGGCACTTGGTGCAGATCCTTCCTAGAGGATAGTCGATAGCAGTAAAGTGTGTGCTCAAGTGATTAAAACATTAATGCCAATGCCAATATAAGTATTGGCATGAAAGTGTAACTGTTATAAACTGTTATAATATGAAGTACTAAAATGTGTTAAGAAGTGAAGTGTAAGTTTAAAAAGTGTAGTAATAATTTAAAAAGTGTTAAATATGAGTGGTTATTGAAATAACGATGTATGTGGTGCTTTAATAAACAAAGTGAACTGTGTGGTTAAGTTTTATTTTACAAGAAGTGTTCGGTCGTCTTACAAATCAGAAAGTGGGGATCGACACTCTACCGGATTATGGATAAACAACACTGTGGAAGTCAAAATATTAAAGACTATCGTCACAAGCTTGTGACCCCAACCAGGAGCCTCGGCCAACGTGAAGCCGATGATAGCATTGGTCGTAGGCGGAGTCGCAGTCCCATCCTTCAAAGCTATCCGGTGCGCATTTGCGAAAGTGTCTCCGAACGCCCACGCAGTGGTAGCCAACGACGAAGCCGCACGCGCTCGCGATCACGTAGCCGCAGTGGTGACCGCAGCAACTGGCGCAAGCGGGAAACAGAGCTTGAGTTGGAACGCAGACGAGTTCGGCGCTTGGAACAAGACTTGCAACAGAAGGAACGCGAAGAAAATCGCAGGCGTCGCAGCAGCCGAGGCAGTCGGTATGGTGCAAGGCAATACAGCAAAACAAGACAACACGGCGAGCCATCAACCAGCGGAATGTCGCCTCAAAGGTCACGTAGCCCTGTTTTTAGTAGTAAAGATATTTTTAATTTGATACAGTCTCTTAAAAATGGTTTTTCGTCCCAACCAGCTGCACAGAGCGAACCAACTTATAGCAATAGACGTATAGATCATCAAAATATTGTCCCCGAGTTTGATCCATCTAATAAAAATCAGCGCATAGATGTTTGGTTAAAAAAGGTAAATGAATGTGCTTCTGTGTATGGATGGGATGAAACAACTACTATTCACTTTGCGATGCAAAAATTACGAGGACTGGCCAAAGTTTGGGTTGCGAGTTTAGATACTATGTTATATTCTTGGACCGAATGGCAAAATTTACTTATCAGTAATTTTCCTTGTGAACTAAATTATGGCCAGTCCTTAGAGGATATGCTTAAGCGTCGAAGTAGATTTGGAGAACCAATTGAAGTTTATTTCTATGAGAAACTAGCTTTATTAAATCAATGTGACATTCGCGGTAAGCGGGCCGTAGATTGTATTATCCACGGTATAAATGATAAAATTATAAAATCAAGTTGCGTTGCCTTACAATGTTCTGAACCTAATCAATTGCTTAAATTTTTGTTAAGCAACAAAGAGACCATAAGTTCGTATGTTGTCCCACCTAGGAATAGAAGTAGCGTTGGTGTCACAGATGATAATGGTCAAAGTAGTAAACCTATTAGAAAACAAATTCAAAATACATTTTGTTTCAATTGTAAAGACAAGGGTCATTTTTTTGCACAGTGTTCAAAGACGTTGTTAGTTTGCAAGGGTTGTAATAAAATTGGACATACAATTGAAACCTGTTTTAAGGAGAAGAAATCTAACTCTACAGATTATATAAAGAAGACTATGCGAATTGCCAGTTCAAATGAAAGTACGAAATTTGTGAAACAGGTTATGGTGAACGGTATCGCGCTAGAAGGATTCGTAGATTTAGGTAGCGAAGTCACATTAATTAAAGAAACTGTGTCAAAAAGATTAGGACTATCTCATAATGATCAATCCACAGCGATGATAGGTTTCGGAAATACTATTGTGCAGTCTCTAGGTACAGTTACGGTTGATATGACAATAGATGACGTTAACGCTTTAGTTAGTTGTAGAGTAGTAAAAGATGAATTTTTAGAGAAACCAATACTTATAGGTCAGTCTTTTTCTGAGCAGCCGCATGTAGTTATCTACAAGGACGCTGCGAAACTAAAATTTTTAACTGTAGACTCTATCATTCCAGCGAATGTTGAATGTAATGTTGACGAGTCATTAATTAAAGTAAAGGTTAAAAGAAGTGTGCAACTTTACGGGGTTGCAAGTATTAGGGCCATGGCTGAGATCAACTTCACCGGTAGTATATTACTAGTTACCAAGCTGATAGGAAAACCTAATGCACAACATATGGTATACGGTGGTATATACCATGTAAGTGGCGGAAATCTAAATGTGACGATAATGCCATGTTCGATACCTACTATATTTGTAGAAAATTTTATTTTTGCCCGTGCTCAACACGTAGATATCATTAATCGTGTTGCTTCAACTACCGATTTGCCTGGTAATTGTCTTTCACATGTTGATAAAAGCCAAGTAAAATTGGAAGAATCGGTTTCAGAATATGATAGAAACCGACTTTATGACTTACTTGATCGGTATGTAAATTGTTTTGCAAATGATATGGCGAGTTTAGGTTGTACAACTACTACAGAGATGGTCATCGAGTTAAATAATAAGCAGCCTGTTGTGTATAGACCCTATAGGCTATCCCACCATGAACGTGACAATGTAAGACAAATGGTGAAATACATGTTGGCTGCGGGTATAGTCAGGGAGTCCGTGTCTAATTATGCGAGTCCAATAATTTTAGTAAAGAAAAGAGATGGCTCTACAAGGATGTGCGTGGATTACAGGAAGTTAAATTCTTTTACGGTTAAGGAGCGCTATCCAATGCCACTCATTGAAGACGAAATTGCTAGGCTATCCGGCCAGGCATGGTTCATCACATTGGATCTTATGTCTGGTTATTATCAAGTACCGATTGCTGAACCATACAAGCATCTAACTGCGTTTGTCACGCCCGACGGCCAGTACGAGTTTAATCGCATGCCGTTTGGCCTGGCAAACGCACCGGCTGTTTTCCAAAGAATGATGAACCGTGTCTTGGGGCCGGCTCGTTTTGATAAAGCAACAGTGTATATTGATGACGTATTGATATTTGGGCGAGATGCCAGCGAATGCTTAGATAATTTAGAAGTAGTTTTACAGTTATTGGAGAAAGCTAATCTGAAATTAAATTTGTGTAAATGTAGTTTTTTGAAAAACAAAATTGATTATCTCGGATACGAAATTAGTTCAAACGGAGTGCGTCCTGGTGAGACAAAAATTAAGTGTGTGGCTGATTTTTCTTGTCCAGACAACGTTCATGGGGTACGTCAGTTTCTAGGTCTCGTTAGCTATTTTAGGAAGTTTATTGAGGGTTTTGCGATGATAGCGTATCCACTAACTAGACTTTTAAAAAAGGATACAAGCTGGACATGGGGTGATACTCAAAACAATGCATTTGCCACTTTAAAGGAACGACTAATAAAACGACCGGTATTAGCTATTTTTGATCTGTCAGCAGAAACTGAGCTACATGCGGACGCAAGTAAAATAGGTGTAGGTGGCATTTCAATGCAGCGTTTCTCAGATAATGAGTCTTTTAGGCCCGTCGCGTATTTCAGCAGACAGACAGCGCCCGAGGAGAAAAACTTTCACTCGTATGAGTTGGAGACTCTGGCAGTTGTCTGTTCTCTTAAAAAGTTTCGAGTGTTTTTGCTAGGTAAACCTTTCAAAATAGTAACCGACTGTAGCGCACTACGGTCAACATTCCAAAAACGCGATTTAGTGCCAAGAATAGCGCGTTGGTGGTTAACACTGCAAGAATTTGACTGTTCGATCGAATATAGGGCAGGTAAGAAGATGTCACATGTCGACGCTCTATCTAGAAATCCAGTCAAAGACTCTGGAAGTTGTGATACTGAACCTCTCCCAGTTGTTTTGTCTATAAGCGATCAAGACTGGCTACTCACTCTGCAATTGGGAGACTCAGAACTGCAAAGAATTAGAAATATTCTCAATTCTAAATTAGATGATATAGGGCTAGGATACATAAAAGATAATTATATCATACAAGACAATAAGCTATTTAGATACATAAATGGTAATAAAGATGATATTCGTTGGGTGGTGCCTAAGGGCGCGAGATGGCAATTATGCAGAATGAATCATGACGATATAGGTCATGTGGGTTTTGAAAAAACTTTAGATAGAATTAAGAGTAAATATTGGTTTTCTAAAATGAAACGGTTTGTAAAGAAATATGTTAGTGCTTGTATCGAATGCGCTTATGCTAAAAAGTCTTCCAATAGTCGCGAAGGACTTTTACACCCCATTCAGAAAATTGAAAAGCCATTCCACACCCTGCACATTGACCATCTCGGGCCTTTTGTCAAATCTAAGCGAGGTCACACCCACCTACTAGTGACTATAGACTCGTTCACAAAATTTGTTTTTATAAAACCGGTCCGAAATACGAATACACAGAACGTTATAAAAGTATTAGATGATATTTTTGACACTTTTCGATCCCCAGAGCGAATAGTAAGCGATAGAGGTAGCTGTTTTACGTCTAATGCTTTTAAAATGTTTTGTCTTAATAGAGGTGTAAAGCATATATTAAATGCAGTAGCATGTCCTCGTTCAAATGGTCAGGTGGAGCGCTACAACCGGACCATTCTGGATTCATTGACTGCACAAAATTTAAAGCACGATGAAAGAGACTGGGATAACAAATTGGGTAAGATACAGTGGGGATTAAACAATACGGTCCAGAAATCCACAGGTAGAGCTCCATCTGAGGTTATGTTTGGTACATCAATGGTTAGTGAGGTAAGTCCAATTTTAAATGAAATAGCCGATAAAACTCGAGAAATTGTAGACATAGGTACATTGAGAAATGAAGTTAAAGAAAAGATTGATAAAGCGCAGGCCAGTCAAAAAAAGAGCTATGACAAAGGCAGACGACCGGCACGTGTCTATAATAAAGGCGATCTAGTCAAAATAATTAAAACTGCATTTAATAACAGTGGCAAAAGCACTAAGCTCATGCCAGTTTACGAGGGTCCATATCGAGTAGTTAAGATTATAGGTAATGATCGTTATAAGCTGGCACCAATACCAGGTTTCGAAGGTATGAAAAACAAGCGTAAAACAACCGTTGCTGCTGATAGGATGCAGCCGTGGATTCACTTATCTGCCTTACAAATCGATGATAATAACGAAGATGATGATGATGATGTGAGCGTTAGTAATGACGATGCGAATAGTAGTAATAATCTTTAAATTAATTTAAACTTATCCTTTATTTAATGAAGTTGGTTTACCAAATCTATTTATGAAGTAAGTTAAATACTTGAAGTGAACTTTTTTTTCAAGTACTCAAAAGTTGCCTGGAGTGAATTTCCAGGTGGTAAGTGAATAATAGTGCTCAGAGTGAAGTTTCTGAGATAAGTACTGATTTTAAGTATACTTGAAGTGAATTTTTTTCAAGTACTCGAAAGTTGCCTGGAGTGAATTTTCCAGGTGGTAAGTGAATAATAGTGCTCAGAGTGAAGTTTCTGAGATAAGTACTGATTTTAAGTTCTCAGAGTGAAGTTTCTGAGATAAGTACTGATTTTAAGTTCTCAGAGTGAAGTTTCTGAGAGATAATGTTTAGTTTCAAGTGCTCAGAGTAAAGTTTCTGTTTTTTTTTTTTTTTTTTTTTTAGGTACTCAAGAGTGAATAGTTTTAATGTGTATATTAAGTTGTAAATTAATTATTGTTATTATTATAAAATTAAGTACTCGGAGTGAATTTTCTAAGTGAGTTGTTTTTGTTGTATGAAGCAAATGAATGAAATAAATATATAAGTAATGTGTAGAACTATAATAATTAAATTATTTAATAATCGTAGTTCTGATCACTTATTTAAATAATTTATTAATTGTTATAGCGGTGGTTAGCAAAAGTGTTGTATTATATAACTAAGTTCTACCTATTTTTGTGAATTATGTTACTAGGCCAAGTGTAAGGTTTCACCAGATGCGTGTGTGGGGACCACACACGTGTCAGGATGGACGAGTGTAAGGTTCAAGTTAATTTCTGTTTTAATTCAAATTTAACATAAATATTAGTTAAATAATTTAAACTAATTTGGTAAATGCAAATATAATATGTTTGAATGAATTACTTAAAATAATTAAAATATTTAAAATTTATAAAATTATATAAAAACACTTTTTTTAATTCAATTATATTAATTATAAGTTAAACGGATATCATTTTCACTTGACACTAGCGCCACAGTTTAAAGTCAACTATGGGCTGTGGGGCTTAGTATAATTAATTATTTAAATTTACTATTTTAATTTGGAATAAATAAATCTTAGAAATTATTTAAAATAGACATAAATATTATAATCAATTTAATTGAGATGTAAAATTAAAAACGGAAGTTAGTTTTTAATGCACATTAATGCCATAACCGGAAGTCACACTTTACGCGCTAAAATTGCTAAAAGTAGAGAGGGGACTTAGTTTCTGGGCTTTATTCTAGAGGCACTTGGTGCAGATCCTTCCTAGAGGATAGTCGATAGCAGTAAAGTGTGTGCTCAAGTGATTAAAACATTAATGCCAATGCCAATATAAGTATTGGCATGAAAGTGTAACTGTTATAAACTGTTATAATATGAAGTACTAAAATGTGTTAAGAAGTGAAGTGTAAGTTTAAAAAGTGTAGTAATAATTTAAAAAGTGTTAAATATGAGTGGTTATTGAAATAACGATGTATGTGGTGCTTTAATAAACAAAGTGAACTGTGTGGTTAAGTTTTATTTTACAAGAAGTGTTCGGTCGTCTTACATACTAAATATAACGATGGTTTTAATTACATATTGTGTGTTATTGATGTTTTTTCTAAATATGCATATGCAAGACCCATGAAACATAAAAACTCTGAAACCACTAAATTATGTTTTGAAAGTGTATTTAATGAAGCTAAAGTTACCCCAACACATATACAATCGACAAAGGTTTAAAGGAGTTCATTTCGAAAGATGTGCAACGGTTTTTCAAAAGTAAAAATATTAACTATTATACAACGAATAACCCTAATATTAAAGCAAGTATTGTTGAAAGGTTTCAGAGAACACTTAAAATGAAAATGTGGCGTTATTTTACTCATAACAATTGCTACAGATATATAGATATTTTACAAGACTTGATTTACTCTTATAACCATAGTAAACACTCAAGTATCAAGATGGCTCCATGTGATGTGAATTCCAACAATATTATGACTGTTTGGAATAACCTATATGGTAGTGTAATAGTCACATCATCATCAAATTGTCAAACACCTAAATTTCATGTGGGTGATTACGTTGGAATAACTAAATACAAACACATATTTCAAAAAGGCTATGAATCGAACTGGAGTGATGAAATATTTGTTATATCTTCAATTATAGATCGATCACCTTGGGTTGTGTATACATTAAAAGACTTGCAAAATGAAGATATAACTGGTACTTTCTATGAAAAGGAGTTGCAAAAAGTGTTTTATGACCCCTCTACTAGTTATAAGATAGATAAAATAATTGGTACTCGATATTCAGGTAACAGAAAGCAAGTGTTAGTGAAGTGGAAAGGTTATCCTGACAAATTTAATAGTTGGGTTTTATTTTCTGATTTGAAAAAAATATGACTAAAGAAAGTTTTTATTTAACACTACTAAGTAATGGTTCCATGGAATATTTTCCTGATAATTTAACATTATTTTCAACAAAGTTACCAAAACCCATCAAACTGGAAGGAGAATGGTGTGTGGGGGTTGTTGAATTTCAGTATCCCTATACAATGTTCACAGTACAAGAACATGAAAATGTTGTTTACATTGCAAAACATATAGTAATGCCGAACGAATAGAAACCTTCTTTGGTTTATTATAAAACACATATACCAGCAACAAGCTATGATGACATTAATCAAATCTTAATAGCACTGAATAGTATTAGAGAAAAAATAAAGTTTCGTTATGATGAAATATCAAAGTTCGTAACGGTTACAGTGTTGGACAAAGCACTTGTATCAGTGAGATTATCAACCAGGTTATGTCTTCAACTGGGCTTCGAACCAAATAGAAATTTAGTGGAAAAGGGTATTGGTAAATGTAATGCAAACTTATACATGGGGTTACCATCTCAGTATTTGTTTATTGCGATATTGTTGAACCACAGATAGTTGGTGATGTTATGACATCATTATTAAGAATTATTCCACTTGATCCGTCTAAATACATTCATGGTGCTAATAAAATGCACACATTCTCACCGCCTCACTACTTACTATCGAGATAGATATAAGATCAAGCACCGGACAAAAAATACCATTCCAGTTTGGTACCGTTTACATTAAACTTCACTTCCAAAAATTGTAATCAGCTCTCGTAATAGTCATAAAATGATTTGACCTTATGAACATTATTATTCCCATCAGGCTGGATCAGGAATCGGTGTTATATATAAAGGAGTACCATATCAACGTGGACATGGCATCGGTAGCTTTTTGGGTGGGTTATTTAGATCAGTCTTACCGCTACTCTCTAGTGGTGCTCGAGCCATTGGTAAAGAAGCGTTGAGTGCAGGTGTCGGCCTTCTATTGGACATGGTTAGTTCACGCCCCCTGGAAGACTCCATTAAAACCCGCCTCAGAGAAGCAAGTGCGAACTTGAAAAGAAAAGCTGATTCTAAAATTGATAAAATTAATATTTCTGATTCAGGGTATATAAAAAACGCAAACTTCAATCAACAATCAGTCCAGCTGTTGCTTCAAAAGTGAGAGCACTGAAAAAATCTAAAATCACACCGAATACAATAAAAAACATTTTTTCATAAATATACAATGTCTTTTCTACATAATCATTCCTGTGAGTGTATTAAGTCGGACTTAGATTTATTTGCTTTACGATCAACACAAACAAGCATAGAAAATGGAATGTGGGTTCATTATAAACCAATCTCATCTCTCGCTGATGATGGACCCATTGAGTTTCAAGCGTCGGGAACAGGTGATGACTACATAGACCTATCACATGCATTGATACATGTAAAAGCTAAAATACTAAATGAAGATTCAACAAAATTGAGTGCATCTACAGTAGTGGCGCCGATTAATAATTGGTTGCATTCACTATTCAACCAACTTGATGTTTATTTAAATCAAAAATTAGTGTCACCATCAAATAATACATATGCCTATCGTGTACATGTGGAAAACGCCTCACACCAACACCTGTTGAACTACGCCTCAGCAGCTAAAAAGACTCATCTTACTTGTGGGCTTTGGTATGAAGATACTGCTAAGGAAATGAATTCCACTGATGAGAAAAATGCGGGGTTCATTAAGCGTAAAGAAATAGCGAGTGAGAGTAAAGAAATAGAAATGATTGGTCACTTACATGGTGATATATTTAATCAAGAAAAATATCTTATCAATGGTGTTGAGATGTCCGTTAAACTAGTCCGTTCTAGACAATCTTTTAATTTGATAGGTTCAACGGATTTAAAATTTAAAGTATGCATTACAGACGCTACCTTAATTGTTCGTAGGGCGAAAATTAATCCTTCAGTGTTACTCGCACATCAAAAAGTGTTGGCTTCTACTACAGCCAAATATCCGATCACTAGAGCTGAGGTTAAAGTGTTAACAATACCATCGGAGGTACAGGGTAAAACGCTTGATAATATATTCCTGGGGCAAGTACCCAAAAGATGTATCATAGGATTTGTAAATAATGCAGCATTTAATGGTAGCATTAGCAATGGTAGAATCCTTTCAATTTTAAAAATTATGGTATGAATTCATTTTGTTTATACATAGATGGACAACAAGTGCCTTCAAAAACCCTACAACCACCCTTCAATGGTAATATGTTCACTTCAGCCTATTATACATTATTTTCCGGCACTGGTATACATTTCCTTAATGAAGGAAATGGGATATCAAGAGAAAAATGTGCAAATGGTTATTGTCTATTAGCATTTGATTTATCCCCTGATTTATCATCAAACACGTACAGTCATTGGAATCTGATAAGACATGGTAGTATGAGGTTAGAGGTTCGATTTGATTCTAGTCTCCCTCAAACGATTAACTGTATTGTATATGCAGTTTGATAATGTTATAGAAATAAATAAAAACCGTAATGTAATTGTAGACTATGGTAGCTAAGAAAAGTCACATGTATGATCTATTAAAGTTATAATGTGTAACGTGTGTGTACCTATTAGTGTGTGTGTGTGTATTATGAAAAAAAATTATTGTACCAAATTTATGTTTCTTTTATTTATTCATTCATTATTTTAATATGTAATACCCCTCTTAGTAAATACATCAACCATACATAATGCGGATATGTGACATAAATACAAGATCCATAGACCAGATCGGTTCTGTGATAATACAGTATGAACACAATAGAGATCCGTAATTATTTGAGAAGAATTTGTGAAGGTTTAGAAGATAATGTATACGCCGCGAATCGTCTACCTTTATGTATATGTTCACACCCCTACATACATTATTAGCAACTTAGACGCTGATAGTAAACCTGGATCCCACTGGATAGCCATACACATCAATAAAAATGGCTTCGGACAATACTTTGACTCTTTTGGACGTGGTCTTATGCGATATCACAAGGCTTTTATGGGACGAAACTGCAAGAGATGGAGTTTTAACACGTGTAGATTACAAAATGATTTCACATCAGTTTGTGGAGAGTATAGTTTAATGTATTTGTATTATAAGTTCAATGGGAAAAGTCTACTAGAGTATCAAAAGTTATTTAGTAGCAATACTTTATGTAATGATAATATAATACAGTATGTTCAATACATGTTTAAATGAATGAAATGAAATAAAAGAAATGTAATGAAAAATTGTTTTGTTTTACTCATATCGCGAGAAAGTGAGGTGACGTAAGTGATAAGCAGATAGTGATTCGGGGATCATTAGGAACAATAGGACGCCGAGGCGAGCATTAGATAACGAAGAATAGAGCCCGGAAATAGTAGATAATGAGGGGTAAATGCAAAACGTATCTTTGGAACCGCAAGAGATATTGAAAAACGGATAAGCGCAATCGATCGGGCATGGGCAAAAACCCCCAATTTGACACCAACCTTTTTTTTTTTTTAGCGAATGGTCATCGAAACACCCATTTTACCAGAGGCTGAGGCGATGAGGCAGAACCAGCGAATCTCTAACTACTTACATAGATTTATAACCCAAAGATTGATAGTCTTCATACAAACGCATCGTACAAAGTGAAGCATGCAAAATATAGATGTAGGTTAGGTTAGGTTAGCATTGCGTTAGCACGTGAGCATTGCATACATATACGTTCGCCGACAGGCACACAAACAAAACTTTAATGATGTCAATTAAGGGGCAATTTCCCCGAAAGTGGGAAAATGTTGCTCTTAAAATTGGAATTAATGTATGTATTTGTTTTTATTAATGTCATGAGGTGTAAAAATATAACTTATATTTTAGTAGTACCTGGTTGACCGAGCTTTGCTCGGTGTTTTAGTAGATCGATAAAATAATCCTTACTAATATTATAAATGTGAAAGCGTGGATGTTTGTTACGCTTTCACGCAAAAACTACTAAACGGATTTCGATGAAATTCGGTACGGTAGTAGTTTAGACTCTGGATTAAAACATAGGCTACTTTTTATCCTGAAAAAGTAGTGTTCCCGAGGGATACTATACTTACGCGGTCGGAACCGCGAGCAACAGCTAGTTTAAAATAAATATATAAAATATAAAAAAAAAAAAAACAAATAATAAGAATTACAAAAATATTTATCTTACCGAAATTCGAGCCTAGCACTTTCCGAATTTCCAAACAATGTAAATCGCAAAATATCGCTAAAATTTCCAAAAAATTATACGTAGCTACGCATACCAAGCTGCCAATCAGACTGACCCGGCAGTAAGAGACGAAATTATTGATATATTTAAGGTATGGCAAAATCAATTACGGATATTTTGTGCATATGATCTACCGCTTATGTAAAGACGTATAGGCAGAAAAAAAAACGAAAAAGAAAATACAAATTAAAGTTATGTTACGTTTGTTGCGGCGCTACGGAGGCCTTTAACCTCAGACCGCTGACTGAATTATTATTAGTTAGGCAAAGACTTTGCTTTCGGCTTAAATCAGCAGTTTCTGTGAGGTCATCATCGGTCATCGCCTTAGAGAGCGCAATGAAATGATATATTGTATAATATATTTTATTCCAGATTTTAATATCTACCTTTTTTGGAGCCTACTTTACCTACAAACGATACAAATAAATGTAGTAGAGTTAATTTTTTATAGTCTTATCAGTTACTGAGAAAGCATCATTGATATTGTTTAAACTAAGAAATACTTTTATATATTATATATATATTTATATTATATATATATATATATATATATATATATATAACGATGAGAAACGGCGCCTTATCGATGAGAGATTTACTATGGAGTTCTACAGAAAGTTTTAGAATTTGATGGTCCTTGCAAAAGAGTCAGTGACAGCATATTTAAGTCACAAGAAATTGTTTTTTTATTTAAAAAAATATATTTAAATCGTAAGGTGATGTTTATTGGTCATATTATCAACAATTATGATTTTTTATCAAAATAAGATAATTTATCGTGTCAAGTGTTTAAAACATGATATATTTTCCTTTTAAAGCAGATAATTTGGACTATTGGTTAAAGAGATAAGGCTGGGACTATATGATCCGGAATCCGGAATGGCGGAGAAAATTCAGAGCGCTGAAAATAGAACTCCGCGTAAATACAATATAGCTGAAAACTGAACTCACAAGTGTCGAGTCAAATGTAATATATGATAGCTCGAGACACTTTGATTTTCAGCTCTATTGTATTAGCGCAGAGTTCTATTTTCTATGCTCCGAATTTTCCTCGGCCTGTCTGATTTCGGACAATATTACAGCTTAAGGTCGTGTTAACTAGCGCGGCAGGTCCGGGCAAGCAGTGGACTTTGACAAAATAAAAAATTTCGAAACGACACACTCACACGCACACATTTGACTTTTCTCTTAAATGTATTATAAATTTAAGTCCCACGCCGAGTCTGTCTGTCTGGATATTCGCTTTTGCCCTCAGCTTCACCCGCGTAGGAGAGTGTTCGTGGCAAAAAACTGCTTTAGCAAATATACATTACTGCAATATAATAATAGCACGCAGTTAAAATATATAATACTTAGGTACGTAATAGTTTTTTATTACAAATTTATTACAAAGTATATATTTTTACTCTGTGCTATAACTATGTTGGAGTAGGTAAATACATTTGGTAAATAAGTTTTTTGCCACGAACACTCTCCCACGCGGGCGAAGCTGCGGGCAAAAGCTAGTTATTAGTGTTGCCCAAAATATTATGTCTTGGTCTTGCAATCTTGGCAAGACCAAGATTGCAAGACCAAGACATAATATTTTGTCTTGCATTTTTGCAAGATTTGAGCAAGAACAAGACTAAGCTTGCGAGACTCTTGCGTCTTGCACTAAGGACTGAATGTCGTTTATATGCTTAGGGACTGTATAGTCTATGAGACGCAAAAAAATATATAAAAAAATTTTGGCACTCTTTCACGAAATTAGGCACAGACCATACACAGACTTAGCTTACAGCTACCGAAGCGTAATTTATTTGTTATTTTTTTCATGTCTACTAAACACGGAAATTATAAGACCGATTTGAAAAATTCCTTTACCATTAGAATCCTACATCTATGCCTACATAATCGAGTTGGTAGAATATGCTAATAGTAAACAGTTTTTGGTAAAAATTAAAAACCTATATCGCGCGCCCGGGCAACGCACGACACCCCAGCGCGCAGCACGCGGCCCGCGGGCCTTTGGATTGTGGAAATAATACAGTTATTAGTATTTAGTTAATTAATGCCTATACACCTACATAATGCTATAAAAAACAAACACCTCTTAAGTTAAGTATTATAATACAAATCACAAAAACACACAGGTACGTACATAAAAATAGTCAATATGACTCCCAATATTCAACAACTTTATTAATTAGGTAATAAAACTTTAGTTTAAATAACAATAACCTTTGTATGTTCAACAGCAGCAAAGTCCAAACTCCAAACTTATAACTCGTATGAATGTTCAATATGTTTTGTCTTTATTAAATAATATTTAAACATTTGAAAATGGTACTAAATGACACACATCAAGTAGAAATTCAAAATTTCAAATTATTTCGAAAATCTAGTTTCAAATCTACTAGTGTTCTGCTTAAGCGAAGTAGGATTAACGTAAATATTGCTAGGTAATAGGTATCTCTCTCATTCATTAGCAAAACTTGCTTAAAGTAAATACTTTATTAATCCGATTAATATCATATCAATCAGAGATCGCACGATCGTAAATGGAACACGAAGTCTATGGTTCGTTTGACTATTACATAAATCAGTGAGCCAATCGAGCCATTGTTCATATGGTGCGGTAATAAATCAGTGAACCAAACACTAGTAACCGAATCAATTTCATACGACAGAACCATTGAACCAAGTGAACCGCGCAACCCGGGTATTTTGTTCGTTCGTTCGCGAACGACACATGCTTAATAAATAGCAATAGGCTAATAGGTAATTGCGAGACATGCGAAACTCTTGCTGCAAGACCAAGACCAAGACCAGGTGTATTGGCGCAAGACCACTGACCAAGACCAAGACTGGCCCTCGTCTTGTTCTTGCATTTAGGCAACACCATTAGTTATAAATTAAATATTGTCGAATTTGACAACTTGAAACATATTCTAAGGATACTTTCCTTATTAAAATTTCGCAAACTTAACTGTGTAATAACAGTCACCACATCATAAAAAATCTAATTAGACAAATAGGTATAACAACTAACAAGCCTACGAGCTTTGAACTTGCGACAAAAGTAAAAGTTTAAAAATATACTTTTACCTTACAAATATCTTCTATTTGTACTTAGGTTCACTGGTCGCCAATTTCACAAAACAACTAATTATGACTAAAATGCGATAGAAGGATTTTCTTTGTCATAGCCGTATCAAATGACAATATGACGTTGCCGATAACGAACCATTATAATATCGATTAGCTATTATAATATAATCTAATCTAAAATAGCTATTTTTGCGGATGCCGCATATTTTTATTGTTGTTGATATAACATAAATACGCTTCCTCTTCTACACTATAATTTATAGTCATAGCAGGGATTCCCAAAGTGGTTTCCGCGAACATTGACGGAACCTTGATGACTATAGCTCCAACACACAAGCACAGTACTCCCCCGCCTCCTTGATATGGGCTCCTTAAAGTAATACGTATTTGTTTTGTGTTCCGTTATTTTAAAAGTTTAGGAAGAAGAAACCCCTTGTATATATCAATGGATGCAAACTTAAAATATTCTTATTATTTTCTTTAGTTATAATCGTTTTTCTTAGGCTTTTATTACAGCACTGACAACTCCGATTTATTTATTTTTAGTTTCATACGGATTCCTACGAAGATTAATTGCTATTCATCGGTTACAACATGTACCGTATACCTACACGTATAAGAGAATCTATAAAATCGAAAAAATTTTAATGTTAGATAAAATAAATACATACACATCAACAGATAAACAATAATGATCATTCTGTCTACAATATTAGCAACATGACTCATGTTCGACTATGTATCGACTATTGAGGTTGGTATTCCTCCACGAGATTAAGGTTTATTTACATGGACTTTATTGAACACGCTTATAACTTTTGTCTTAAGCGTGCAAGCGTCAAGTCCGAATCAAATATACACGCAAATGTTCTGCTAAGACCCATGCCATTTTAGAATAGAGCGACCTTTGTTTTTCTTGGTAGGGCTAGTTATATATATATATATATATATATATATATATATATATATATATATATATATATATATATATATATATATATATATATATATATATATATATACTAGCTTTTTCCCGCGGCTTCGCCCGCGTAAACATAGTATCCCATGGGAATTAGCCTATGCAAAATAGCATTTGTTTTAATCCAAAGCCTCAACTACTACCATCCATACCAAATTTAACCTAAATCCGTTTAGTAGTTTTATCGTGAAAGAGTAACAAACATCCATACACCCATGCTCAGTCCTCACAAACTTTCACATTTATAATAGTAGTAGGATTCCGTGGACTAGTGCTTAGAGCTTGGCTCTCGACTCGGAGGTCGTGGGTTCGATTCCCGCATTGGAACAACAAAAAAATGTTGGTTTGTCCAAGTTTGGTTAGGACAATGAAAAAAAGTCGGACCTGCGCCTGATCTCTAGCCAGTCGTGTCAGTTATTCGTCCCACTGGGTTACGAGAGTAAAGGAAGAGAGAGCGCTCTTGTGTACTGCGCACACACTTGGACACTATAAAATTACTCTTGTATAACTGGCCTGGTTTCAATGACCCCGGCCACCGTCACCGAAATCGGTAGGGGGGAGCTATTAGGATTAACATTATTGACACTAATTACAGCCATTAGTAGGTACCGGCCTGGATTAGCAGCCTGGACGGTGAGTAAGGCGTTTAACCCACTTGACCAGTATGGTTGATATTTTTGTCACGTCCCACGGGAACGGGATAAAAAATATTCTATATCCTTCTCCTGGTTATAATCTACCTCCCCCAATTTTCAGCCAAATCGGTTCAGCCGTTCTTGAGTTATAAATAGTGTAACTAACACGACTTTCTTTTATATATATAGATATATTCTTTTTTTTTTCAATTTATATGGACACATATAGAGATTTTGAGTTTTTCTAAAGTAATCCAAGCCTATGCTACCAAAAAATAAACTTTTGCACCAAGGTATACCCTGGATCCAAAAGTACTGAACAGAACTCCTGACTCCTTATAGATACATGTTTGGGAATTTCGGCGTTGTTTAAAGAACTGCAAACATATGCCACTATGTCAATTAAAGTAATCATCATCATCACTACCACCATCACACCATACAGCATTATATTATGATGATATAATAGGTACTTCTCATAGTATTTCACACCGACAGTGATATCTTTGAACATTACTCTGCCGTTTATAAGGTATACCCTGGATCCAAAAACACCGAACAGAACTCCTGAGTCTTTAAAGATACGCGTTTGGAAATTTCGACATTCTTTAAAAAACTGCAAGCATATGCTATTATGTAACATACAGTAATCATCGTCATCATCTTATATACAATACCTAATGGAAGCTTGGCGCGTTTCACAATCGCGTTTGCAAAATGCAATTATACATTCGATCGTTTATTTTAAACGTTCTTAAAATGTGTTAATATCAATATAACAAATATGACTAAAAAGGGAAAAGTTATTATTTTTAAACAAAAATTAAACCGATTTCCAAAGTAAAAATACACAAAAAAATATGAAATAAATCAAATTTTCTAAATAATTCCCCTTTTAAATTTGGCTAAAAATTTTACAACACAATCTTCATAATTTTGAAGTCAGTACCAGCCAAATTAAACGTGAGCTCTATAAAATAATGTTTTATCAGGATATTGTTTGGGCTCGTACCGACTTCAAAATAATGAAGATTGTGTAGATAAATCAACGATCTTATAAGATACAGTTAAAATTTTAGCCGATTTTAAACTCAGCACTTGTTTTCTAGGGAGTAATATCACTTAATTGTATTCAATCAGTAGTCGCGACTCGTCGCTGTATGTGTCGCGTGTTGCTTCTGTAGTCGCGGCGTGATACGGACAGACCACACAGCAGTGAGAGCCTGTAGTTGTGTTCACGTCACCGCAAAGAGTGTACTGATCCGCCTGACCGCAGCCAACAGTGAGTACTCTGTTTATTACTTTATTCAATTATTATTGCAAATATTATCAATATTCTATTTTCGTATTATTGAATTTTAAATAAAAACTTATTTTTGCATTCGATATTTTTTTCGAAACAAAGTCACGTCTAACTGATATTTCATATCTATAATATATTAATACGTGAATCAAAAATTTCACGTACAGATTTACGAGAATTGTGCGTACGGATGAGATTGAAATTTGGCACAATTAAAGATTATGCTGAGGACGGCGTGCACATTTTCTTAAAATAATGGTTAGAAATACATGAAATTAATGAAAATATCAGCAACTCACACTACCTTGGATTTGGTTCACAGTTACACACACTTAATTGTCTTATAACCTAAAGACAGTTTGGACACATTGCGTTTGAAATTTGTAGTGTTTGTAACCTTAAGAGGTTTAATCTATATTGTTGTCCTATCGAGAAAGTTATTTGTTGAAACCAAATCAATTTTCAAATCGCCGTCAAACAAAAACGAGTATTTGACTTGTCAAAACTACATCGATTTGAATTATTCATCGTAGGTACACTTTCCTCGTAGATACACTTTATTTTATATTGAAACATATAACTTCTTATTTGTGATTTTGCCTATTAGATAGAAAAAAGTAAAAAAATAAATGTTGTGACAGATTGACAAACGTCAACGTGTAATAAAATTATATCAAACGCACGGTGGGTAGTGTTAGCTATCTGAGGTAGCGATAATAATTATTTTAAGCTATAATTAATGTAATAATTAAAATAATATCAGTCCAGTTCTATTAATATTACGAAAAATAAAATATCACTCATGTTTTTCACGATGGAACCGAACGTCAAAACTCATAGGGATTGACAATAATGAATCGAGCATAAATCGATGAATTATTCCTCATAGGTACATATTCCTCGTAGATACACTTTTGAAAAAAGTTCGCCTTTATTCCTTTTAGATTCACTTTCATATTGTACACAGTACAGCAAAGCAGGAAAGCGATAGGAATGATAAGTTAAGTTTCGTCACTCGAATTTAAAAAGAAAATAAAATACAAATTGTTATTTAAATAATGTAACATTAAAACAAATTGGATTCAGACAATACAAAATAAGTATCTGTTTATTTAAAAAAAAAGTAAAGTAAAATTTTATCTTCATATATAATAAAAGTAAATATCTTGTTTTTACATTGTTTTAACGCATTTCTTATTTCAACACATATTTATGTGCGTTGCCAGCACGACTGGCAGTGAATTTGTTACACTTTTGCTTACACAACTGTACCCAAAAGTGTATCTATTAGGAAACGCTACATTGGTTTCTAAAAAGTGGGTCTATATGGAATAAAGGCGAGCTTTTTGACGTGATAACATCTTATAATTCGATGGAGCCGGCTGCACGCACGAAAAAACATGACTCACGCGGCGTTACCGGCGTTACCTCGCTAAACATGACTCATGCGGCGTTACCTCGCTCTGTTCCATTTCTTATGACGTTGTCACGTTTAACTATCGTCAGTAAACCGACTTTACAGACAACCGATTTTTTTTCAAAAGTGTGTCTACGAGGAAAGTGTACCTACGAGGAATAATTCTAATACGTGAAGCAAAATTCCCTTTTTCATGGTTTTGGACGTATTTTAAGGGCCATTTTCTTGGTCCAGTCTGCAAATCCAGTAGCCTGTCAATAATTTGTTTTTAACTTTTCATCTGTTATCTGTAAATAGTAGTAAATATCCAAGCGGATGTCCCAGAAGGAGTAGGCGGCAAATTACTCTAATGTCTGGATACAAAAAATTGCTAAACGCTCTGTAAACTATACTTTTGCGGTAATATACGATGAAAAATATTCTAAAAGCGTTTCGATATTATAAAATATTACAATTTAAATTCAATATCTTTTAGATGAGTTCAGCGGGCTGCGGAGAATTTTTTTGGTTTTGGAATTGAGAAGATTTGCGACTCTGCAGATTTTGACAGTATGTTATAGTCTGTCATTTGTTTTGGTCCGTAGAATTTATCAAATAGAAATAATTTTGCAAATTAGAGACATTTTTGCTCGCACGCTTCGCTCGCTCGCTTTCAACGTACAGAACATATTATTATCATTATCAAATAATATTTTGCGCCGTTGCTTTTATTAAAAGAAATTTCAAATAGTTAGCTATTTGGTACAAATTTCAAACAGGACAATTGTAAAAAACTATAATTGTACTCTTGATTAGTATCAGAAAAGTAATTTTGAGAAGGAAGTTTGGGGGTAGGAGCAAAAACTGAATAGCCTATAGTAAATCCGGCACTGTAAATATCATAAACAAAATTTACACATTTTTATTGCAAGAGGCAAAAGAACCCTAAAAATTTAAACAAAAAAATTTAAATATGAATTATGGTCGAATTTCGACGACAGGGCAATCTATAGTTATACAAAATTTACTAACAACAACTTAAAATTGAGTTTTGCCGGGGAGTTCGATGGGTGACGTTGTGGAATTTGTAATATTTCATAAATTTGTGTTATCTCGGTTTTTAATGTGTAATATTGGTAGAATATTAACCATTAAATATACGTTAACGTGCACAAGTGTGGGCAAGTGGTACAACTTCTAAAAACGTGCTATTTTGTGTTTCTCGTCAAAACTTCCTAGGAACTTTCAGTAAAGCGTCTACCACTTTACTGAATCGACTGACATGACTCATTGACTGTACTGACTTTTTATTTGGACTTTGACTAGACTTTAGACTTGACGATATAGGAATACAGTGTTGAAAATTTAAACGAAACTTGACACTGGCAAATGGTTTTAAGATAAGCCGACGCCATATATTAAAAAAAAAAAAAACTTAAAATTAACTATTTGTTAAAAAAAATATTTATACTTAATATATAAGTAATATACTTAAGTTACTTTTATTATTTAATCTGATGAAAGTACCTAAATATCGTTTTATGTTTTTGATAACTTCAACAAGGTAGTAATTTAAATAGCAAGCAAACGCTGTTTCTTATGATATGCCTTCCCGACGGTACATGTGATGCATACTTTATATTTAAATTAATAGCACACCCGGGAATTTCTATAAGAAATTTCTAAAAGTTATACTTGGTGTTATACTTTAACTATTCGTAACGCTGTCTAAACTTACGGACAGTGCACCGGTAAATGCTGTAGAAACCTTAGCGATAATGTTCTTTATTCATTGTTGAGATCCGGCGCCTACACATAATTATAAAATTGATATCATCGCTTGAAATAAATGACTCGTTCAGTGTAACAACCCGATAACCTTTGGAAAAAATAAACGAATACATATATCGGTAACGCACCGATTCATTTACGTTAAAACTTTTGAAGAACACTTATTAATGTGGCCGTGTAATGTAAAGTTATAATATTTATTATTTCATATTGTAAAATAATAATTATTCAGTGGCACTGAAAAGAGAATCAAAATGTCAGTGAACAGTTTAAATTCAAAAACTACAAATGGTACTGCAGTTTTCACAATAAATCAACGAGCTAATAGCGTTATTATGAAAAAAGCTGAAGTTTTATTAGAGGCTGTGAATAAAAGTAAAGTTAAAGGTACTATTACTTTTATTGGACTTTTTTTTGTTTTAAATAATCAATATTTTTTTAACGTTATTAATAAGTAGGTAACTACTTTACTCACCAGAACACTTTTTTTCTTACATTTTAGTGACATCTTATAATTTATTACTTAAAAATTATACTATATATATTAAGGTCATTACATCCTTCCTTTACTAAAAAACCATTCGGACAGGAATCAATAAAATCTTTGAAGGCGCTTTGCACTGCCCCATCGGAGTTGAATTTTTTCCCTAGCAAAAAGTTATACAAATTTCGAAAGAAATGGTAATCTGTTAGAGCAAGGTCCGAGGAGTACGGTAGATGACTTAGACATTCCAATTGAAGCTGCTCTAATTTGGTAGCCGTTTGTTGTGCAGTGTGGAGTCTAGCGTTGTCCTGAAGCAGCAGTGACCAACCTCGGTTGTTTAGCAGCTAGCTTTTCCATCATGATTTGCAGTTGCTGGCAATAGACATCTGTCGTAATCGTCTGGCCAGATTTAAGAAAGCTGTAGTGAACGACACCGGTACTAGTCCACCAAACACTCACAGGTAACTTTTTTTGAGTCAATTTTCGCTTGGGGCAGGCTTTGGCTGGTTCGCCAGGGTTCAGCCATTGCGATGAGCATTTCCGATTATCGTACAGGATCCACTTTTCATCACAGCTAATGATTCGATTTAAAATCCCTTTTTATTGATTGTACTGTAGGTTCTTGATGGAAATTCATGTTTCACAGTAATAACACACAGGACTTCTTGCACTATTTCCACTTTAATAAGTATTTCACATTAATTTTAATATATTACACGACCGGTTTCCACAACCGATGATGACTTTGTCGAAACCGGTCGTGTAATATATTAAAATTAAAAATACTTATTAAAGTGGAAATAGTGCAAGAAGTCCTGTGTGTTATTACTGTTAAAATCCCTTCATTATTGTGCCGGTTGAGTAATGTAACCCAGCAGTCGACGCGCGTTTGTCGGTTTGCTGCACTCAATTCATGAGGTACCCACCTTTCAAGCTTTTTCACCTTCCCAATTTGCTTCAAGTGGATTAAAACAGTTTTATCATTAACACCACAGCCTGTAGCTAGCTCGAACGTGGTTTGCGATGGATCCGCTTCCACAATAGCCTTTAATTCTTCATTATCAACTTTGGTCTTCGGCCGTCCACGGGGCTTGTTCTGCAGGTCGAAATTTCCAGAACAAAAACGTTGGAACCAAAAACGCACTGTGTTTTCTTTTGCGACACCGCCGCCATATACATCATTAATCCTTCGAGCCGTTTCTGCAGCACTGGTGCCACGGTGGAACTCGTACTCAAAAATAATACGATATTTCAAGTTTTTCATTTTGTAAACAGAGAGACGTAAAGAAAAACCAAAAGAGAAAAACTAAATGAATTATAGTTTTCGAAACACAAATGCATGAGTAAATAGCGGTATAAATTGGAAATTGGAATTCCTAACCAAAGAAGATATATTTGAGATCAAAGTGGCGAGTACGACAAAACGCCAATTTCATATGTAAGGACCTAATATTTTCACGCAAAGAGTCAGCATATTATTAAACTCAATAAATATAAAAATTTAACAGAAAATAGGTTTTAAAACACGCGAATTTGTTAAGCTCTAAAGTGGCTACGACCCTCTACGACGCCTGCTACGCCGCTACGCTGCTCTGTAGTAGTTGCAAAAATTTGGCTACTTCAAGTTACATAACAATTTTTAACAGTGTTTCGGGCCTGTTGAGTGTTTATTATTCAAATTTACAAATTAACGTTATGGAAAATTAAATAATAGTTTATAGTTTTTTTATGGAAATATCTAGAAGTTTCTAAGTTCTAAGTAAAAGTATGTCGTTTGTTTTTCTTTCGTTACTATCACCTTCACCCTTGACCTTTGATAAGTGCACTTACTTAAGAAAACAAAAACATATAATAGTGAGATAGTGAAAGTAATGATCAGCAAATACTATTAGTAAATATGTAGCTATATTATGATCGCGCGCATAATGGTATTGCGATGGAAAGATAAGGTGCATAATTATACTACAGTGGAGAGGTCACTTCACCCACCAGCTTTGACTGTGTGGCTAATAACACGGAGAGTAGCAGTTTAACAGTAGTAAGTTTTAATGTATGGGCATAAGTAAGGGCGCTAGGGGTCACTTTCGACAGTCGGATAGTCCATCGATGGCTTATATTAATTTTTGTTCATGGTTTGTTCCTTTAAGGCATCGTATAGTCGGTCCCAGTCTGTTGAAAAATAATAAATACAATCTACATATAGGTACAAACGATTCGTTTTTCGAACTAATCTTTTGTATCAAACGATTTGAAACGTGAAATGGGATTCCAAAGTTTGTACAGTGAAATGTCAATAACTGAATTGCGACATATATGTATTACCCCATTTGGCCGGGGGTGCAAAGGGAACCACCCGGACGAAGTCGCGCACTATTAAGCTAGTTAATGAATACGGCATAAGTCGTCTGCAATAGACGCAAATACCTAGATTATACTATCATAACATTATCAGAGTTTCATAATATTACACTGTTCAGATCCAATTCAATCTTTTTGTAAAGAAAAAAGATGTGTCAAATTTCTTTATTGCACGTATATTGCACAGCTTATATCTAGCTTAAGGTAGCTTTTTGATGCAAGCGACGCGCGACTCAAGACCGCGACCGCTTAATATGAATTTATATACAGCACTAAACAATCGCCGCGACCCGCGACGCGCGACCGGTGAGCGTAGCCAGAGAACCTGATTGGCTGGTTTGCTGGTCGAGGTCGTGGGTCGCGGCGGTCACATAGATCGGAAGGCTACCTTTAGATGTTAGGTAATAACATTTATATTAATAGCTTAATGTCTTTTTGTTTACAAATTTTAAGGGACTTCGTTTTTATGTGACCATGTTATAAAATAAGACGTCAGTAAGAATAGGTATTCCTCGTATAAGATTAGTTTCTTTTACATTTTATAATAGTAGATTGTTAGCCTAGGGTTGAAAAGAATCAATTCCCGAGGTAGATAGACGGCTATAGTAGGAATACGGCGGGTAGGAATTGATTCTTTTACCCGTGGCAAACACTCTACTTTTCATTTAGAATATGAGGAAAATAAAACTAGTTGTTTATCTAAACTATTTATTGATAATAATATATTAGTAGTGCCTATTTAAAATTAATAGTCAAATTAGGACAATTCGTGAAATTAAAAGTTACATTTTTGTTTGGAATATTTATTTTTGTTTGATATATTTTGAGAAATTTGGCTGTTCTGGATCAATATTTGGTGTCAATATTTCGCTTGGACTCATTTTTAATATTCAATTCAAATCTTAGCACAAAGTCCGTCACAGATACATACATAACAGATTTTAGTATCCCGCCAATTTGTGTTGACTTTTTAAATTTTAAATATGGAACTTTCCGCTCGCCGCGTAATTGTCGCGGCACTCGCGGCTTATTCCGCTAGTTTCAGAAGTTTGCGCTAAATTCACACTGGCTGTTTAGAAAGTCATGTCATTTTTTAATAGTTTTTTTTTACATAAAACTCTTCACAGCTGACAGCAGTTCTATTTTTGAAGTTTTGAAGTTTTTCCGCCCCTCGGGCCGGAATGAATTTGTATGAGTTTTTCCCTACCTATGAAAGGAAAGCAGCATCTTCCACCCAATAATCAGATCAAAACAACACTACTTTCCGAGTATGAGAAATGAAAAATACTTTTCAGTGACGAAAGTTCAGAAGCCTGCTCTGCCGAGGCTGGAGTCTCTACAGAGAGTCGCCACCATACCGATCGTGGAATCCGGGATTGTGGTCACCGAGAAGATTTACTCCACAATCAGAGTAAGTGTATCAGGTTATATCACCTTGATCTTAATATCTTAATCGGACAGTCGCGTTAAGAATAAACTTATTAGTGTCACAATCGAGATAATGGATTTGTAATCGCGAATATTTATAATTCAATATAAGTTTCACATAAACAGGTCAAACTAGGTTTTCCAATTACGTAGTAAGTAGTAACTATTTATTAATCAGTGGTTTGGCATACAATGTAGTTAAATAAAGCATTGCGTCTTACATGATTATACACCATTCTACGTTTTGATCCCATTTAATCTAAACGTAAACAATAAAAAAAATGCTACCAATTAAAACTATTATTGTTATACTTCTTAACTTATTCACAGTAAATAAATAAATATTGTGACATTTTAATTTGGTTAAATTTAATATTTTTGTTTGCGTTTAGATTAAATTAACAATACAATGTAGGTACAATCGTCACATAAAATTATTAATAAAAGATTAATTAATAACATGAATCGCAGAAAAATAATAATGATGTTTATTCATATAATGCATTTATATTTATTATTTAGGAATCGAACCCCCTAATTCGTTGGTACCTGACTCTGGGGGAGAAGTCACTTTCGACGGGGGTACAGCTGGCACTTCCCGCAGTCCAGCTGTTGGAGACCCCCATCAATCAGCTCGACCGCTTCCTCTGCAAGTCCCTGGATATTGTGGAAAAGAGGGTCCCGTCCATATATCTGCCACCTCAAGCTGTAAGTTTACTTTTTTTCAGTTATGGCAGTATAGCATAAAACCATGTTTGCCAGTGTCAAATTAAAAAGGCGGGAAAATATAAATTTCTATGGAGTTTTCGACACTGTTTTTTTTAAATCGTCAAGTAGTACCTATAGTCTAGACTCTACTTAATGTTCGAGCAAATCGTCAGTGCAGTCAATGAGTCAAGTCAGTCGATTCAGTACAGTCGTAGACACTTCACTTTAGAGAGATTTGGAGAGAATACAAAATAGCAATTATACCACTTAGTCTTGTCCACACTGATTGTGCACATTAACCAGCGTTTAATGGTTAATATTCTATCAATATTACACATTAAGAACCGAATAACTGAAGGTCGATTCTGCTATTTCAATCCAACAATAATACAGCTTCGATACAGTCCGGATCCTATCAAACAGCAAAACGGTATTCTCATATGTACGTCAAGCAAACATCAAACGACGTAATTTACCGCGATGCGATTATTATTGTATCGAAGCCTGACTGTAGATTGAGCAAACCACTTTTATTCAAATTACACTTCATACATAACGGTTTTCTCTTAACTATAAGTACCTGGGTAATCGCGCTTTGCTCAGAGCTCTAGTAGATAAAAAAAAGGAATCCCAAAAATATTACCGGGGTTCGAACCCCACATTCCGAATTTCCGAACAACGCAAAAATTAACCAAACTGCCAATCGGACTGACATTATTAGAGTCGAAATTATATGTCTGCCAAATGGCTATTCCAACGTATCAGACAAAGACAGCAACATGGATTCGCGTATCCGTGGTGTTAATATTTTTTACACGACTACGGCGAAGCGAAAAAGAAGGGTAATGATTCCAGCATGCTGTTTGTTTCACCGTAGCGCCTAACTATTAGTCCTATTTTAATAAATGAGGTGTCGTCAATGGATTCGTAATAATAGCCCGGGTAACATACGCTACTTAGATAATCGTCGGGTTATAGTTTTTTATAAAAACTGTAGTTATATTAATAAGGGGGCGTAAGTTTACTTGCTCTATATTCTTGACATGTGAACTGGTGTAGGTATGTTTTTTTCCAGAGAGTTTCCTTATTGTAGATTCCGGTTATTTCTAAATAGTTTTCGGCAGATGATAGAGCAATGTAATTTGTTGGATGAAATTTAAATTTTAAGCCCTGAGGCTTCTAGAATCACTTACAAATAAAGAGCACGAGCCTTGCTTAGCAAAATAGTTAAATACTTAGTTCTCTCTCTTGCTGCTATTACATAAACTATTCGGTACCTACTATAATACTTAACATAACAGATGTACTCGGAAACACGACAGTACGTGCTGCGGCGCGCGGGCTCGGTGTCGCAGCTGGGCTCGGCGGTGCTGGACTCCCGCGTAACCGCCGTCACCGCCACCGTGCTGGACCGCGCGCTCTCCACAGCCGACAAGTACGTCGACAAGATCCTGCCGCCCGACCAGCAGGACGCCGCTGATGGTGAGTAAAATGCGACCTTTACTCACTAGAGAGATTACAGCGCGGCAACCGCGCGTTCGCCATACATACCTACTCGTATATTATAGGTAGCTATGTATGTACAGTCGAAGACAGATCCGGTGTACGACTTTTCGACCTTATTACTCGGCAATAAAGTCAAAAGTGATACACCGGTTCTGTTGGCGACCGTACATTATTTAGCTGCACTTGCGTGGGGTTTTTCAAATATGAGGCGGTTGAGCTTTTGCTGCTTACGTATAAAGGCAGCTTTAATCATCATCATCTTTGGAGGGACAAATTACCCTATTTCTGAGAATAAAGATATAAATAATCATAATATACGGGAGGACTTGATCCGTAAGAGAGACCCTTTATTTGAAGAACCTGTGTGACAAGTGGTTATGTTTGTAGTATACGCCGTGCGCCGACAGGAAAGGGGCACTTGATCCGAATTGGAGAATAGGTAAATTCAATTTACAGAGCCTTTAAGGGCAATACCTACTTTTATCAGCAAACATTTCCAAATAAGTAGAATCGTCAGATATGGCACTTTTTAACCCCCGATGCAAAAAGACTTGTGTTATAAGTTTGACGTGACGTGTGTGTGTCTGTCCGTGGCATCGTAGCTCCCATACGGATAACCGATTATGTTCTAGTTCTTTTTGTTTGAAAGCTGACATGATCAAGAGTGTTATTAGCTATGATTCTTCATCATAAGCTCGCTCACTACTTGACAATTCGGGGGTTACTTAAAATTTTTAATTTTGTTTATTAAAATGTAAACGAAACATTATTTCTGTAATCTATTGCTTTTAATTTGTTGGTTTTTATTATGACAGTTTTTAACAGTTACTTATAAACTATATTTAAGATTTGTATGAATATAAAACAAATCTGCATTTAGTTGAATTTCATTTAATTTAAATAAAAGTGTTAATTTAAATCGACTTTTATAATTAATTTGTTTATAGCATAAATCTACTCTCAGGTACACATGGTACATTTATTCCACTCATTATATGAAAATAATTGGCACTAGAATACGTGGCACTTATTTCATACATACTTATATTATGTATGAAATATGTGTAAAAAACCAAAAAGGAGGATCAAGTGTCCCCAGTTTCCCTTAGTATATTATGTCTTTTTCTATATTGAGAATAGGTTAACTGTAGTTTTTGCCTTGCAAGTATTTAGGTATTTCGCATAGGCTTCAAAATAATATTATTTACAAAATAATAATAAAAGTTATAGAATGTATAATTGAATCTTCATGCGTTTTCTTGTTTACTGTTGGTGTATTAATAAACATACCTACCTAATTAATGTTTGTTTACTTATAAATATATTTGTCCTAGACGACAATCAATTAAAGTCCGGGCGATACACTAATTTATGTTGGCCTTATCTTCCGTCTGGGTGTTGTCTAATTGGAATCGACCGCTGACCGCAATTGTGTTGCTAACTATATAGCTTATTTGGCCGCGACTTCGTCTGCGCGGAATACTCGTAGTTGTATCACATCACACATACGATGAGCTTAAATTCAGCTGTAAGTTACTGAAAATTGTCAAGTCACTATTTAGTTTATGGCATGTATTTAAACATGCACCAAAACAATTAAATTTTGGGTGTGAAAAAACCGAATATTGAATACTAAATTACCAAGTTGGTGAAAGAATATATGGAACAAAAAATTTCAAATCTGGTGACTAATTAATTCCAGTTTTTTTCACTGAAAATTCCAAACTGGCGGACAGATACTATTTTAGCGAACAATAACCATTTTGGTGACAATTTGAGAGTACACATTTAATTTAACAATAGGCACGTATATTTTCCCTGATGTAGGTAATTCAAAAAACATAATAAGCACCAAAACGAGCGCACCTAAAAAAAACGTAAAGGAGCGTACAAAATTCCCATTTTAAATTGTTAATACCTACACAATATCTACACCAATTTAAAATGGGAATTTTAAATTGGTGTAGATATTGTGTAGATTCATTTTGAAATTTAAAATGGCGGATATTTATTTTTCGTAAATTTGATATGGGTGTCGTTTAAAAGGTTTTTGTGGGTGCTGGATACGAAAATGACATTCATTTTGTAATTCCAAGATGGCGGACATACTTCACTTTATAAAAATTATTAGGTGTCCTTTTGTAGGTAGCTGGGGGTGATTTCTGTAAAATTCTTCTATTTAAAAAATGGTACATCTTACTGAAAAAATAAAGAATTTTTTTTCCCCCTTAGTAACTTGCAACCACATATTTTCTTCATGATGGGAGAAAAGAAATTTGATAATCCTGAATTTTCCAACATTTCTATAGCTTTTTACATCGCTTGTATATCAAAGTAGGCATTGCCATATTTTTTTCTCTAATCACTTCTATCTCGGAAACGGTGCATCCTACCGAAAAAATAATGAAAATTTCCTCCCCCTTAGTAATCCATAACCACATATTTTCTTCATGATGGGAGAAAAAGAAATTTGAAAATCCTGAATTTTCCAACATTTCTATTTTCTTACATCGTTCGTATCTCAAAGCAGAGCATTGCCATATGCCATGTTTTCTATAATCGGTTCTGTATCGAGAATAGGTAATTCTACTTAAAAAATGATAAAAATCTGCAAATTGAATTTTTAGCAGCCATTAATTTATTTACCCAATCTGGTTTTATAGCTGCTTACATCGTATAATAGTCACCAAGTCGGAAATTAATTCGCCAACTTATAAATTTCGGCGCCAATTTGGATTAAATTTCGTCACTTTTTATCTGCCGATTTTTTATTTCACTACGTGAGTAAGGGACACCGGTACCTTACTCACGTAGTGAATCACAACGCAAGCGCTCTTTCCCATCGGTCTTCTGTGAGGCCGTCTTATTTATCCGGTCCAGTGGGCTTCGTTCCGAAGCATCTACTGTAACCTAAAATAACCTACCACTTCTCAATTTATGAGATTTGTTATATAAATAAAGATAACACAGTTATCAGTGAACTTGTATTCATACATTTTGTTCCTATGAATTCGTAAAATTTAAAAATCTACAAATCTTTTTTTTTTCAGAATTTTTACTTTTTCTATATTTTCCCCTTGTATGAGCCCGACAGCTCATTTTAAAATTCTGAAGTTTGCTATTTCTATAGTCTGTTTTAAAATCACGTTGTTTTCCGCTTAATATCACCTTAACAATGAACTAGATTGAAAGCGCAGCCGCGCTATCGCCAGATGTACTTTTTCGCCTTGACCTACGACTCTCTCATTATTTTGGAAACTATCCATTATCTTAGGAATAAAACATCTTAAGTCTAAAACTCAGTCTAAAATATTGCAAAATATTCATTTTGGCATACTTATTGGTTTTGTAGACGAAAACATCAGAAATATCATATAATCAAATGATGTTAATCTACGTCGACTTAACCTGCCCCTGTATGTAGATATTCAAATATGCCTCCAATATTTGAGTAATAAGTGTTTATTATAGTGAGTAATAATTATTTGAAAGTTCTGATCACGGATGCAGGATAGGCTGGGGTTATCAGTTTCAGAGGTGACAAATTATAGATAAGTCAACCCGCTGGACTCTGCACCCTGTGAGTTGTGTGGGCAAGATAAATCAAACGGCATATTGTATCAGATGGGTAATTTATTATTCACAAGTCGGAAATGTAGGTACATATTTCAGTTAGTAAAAATCTAAGGAATAGCGGACCGCGTATTGCAGCACTAGGTACCGACAAATTAAGTACCAACTTTCAAGCTAATGACTATTGACGATAATGATTCAGTCAAATATTGTTCACACTCTTTATGGAAAATATAAACGAAAACTGGGAAAAAAATCTACATTGGTAATAATAATAATTTTATTAGTCGAAGTAAGAATTTGTATTAAACCGTTCATTATTATAGGACCTATGTACTTAATATTGTGGCGAACCAATCAATTGCTGACCCTCGACAAGAACACGCCTCCTTCTGATCATCTTTACGTTGGGGTCACCAATGAGGCGCTTCGGTATGACCGAGCATACCAATTACCTCGGTCGAAGATCTCCCTGTGGACTCTTGCCACTATTCCCACAATATAATGGAAACGCGTTTTAGGTCTGCAGTCTAAAAAAATTTTAATCGAAAAAAAATCTTTGTTTTAATAATAATTGTCGTTTAAGCAGATCTTCAATAATTTAATCTACTTTGGTTTTGTAGTTATAAAATAAGAAAAATATAATATCTATGGACGCTTCCACACCACGTCATCGGTCGGTACTACATACGGTCCTGTACTAAGTATCCGACTAACTTGTAGCACAGGTATCAGACAACGAAAATATATTTGATACTGTTATACTATACATATATTTAAGATTTTTTATACTATACAAACTGGGTGTTTTTTCAGCCAGTGTCCAAACTTTCAGGAGTGAATATACTCTTGAATATAAGCAACTTTTATGGAATCGCCCTAACCACTGAGCCATAGAGGTCGTCTAAAAATCTACCTACAATCTTTTGTATGCCACATGAGACAGAATAACTAATAATAAGATTATTATGCAAGTGGGCAATAGGGGCGAATGGGCTGAAACATTCTGTTCTGATCAGTGGTGATCATAGTGACGAGCGCGGACGCGGTGGACGGCGGCGAGGGGGAGGGGGGCCGCGCGCGCGCCGTGCAGGCGGTGCAGCACGGCCAGCGGTTCCGCCGCAAGCTGCAGCGCCGCCTCACGCGCCAGGCCCTCGCCGAGGCCAAGGCCATCAGGGAGCAGATACACGTGCTCGCCTATGTTGCTGAACTTGTAAGTATACTGCAGTAGCGTTGGCTTCCTATAACTCCATTCCTATCGGCTTCACTTACCACTTACCTCATTCAAATCCCTAACTATTATACAAGCTAGGGCTTCCCTATGAAGTAGAACGAGTCTTCGCCACTGATATACTGCGATCTAAACGTAAGGGGCCCCATACACGGCTCAGTTTTCCTTCAGTTCGGCCTGAACGGATGCAAAATCGTATCGTCTGTGTGCAATTTCGAGATCGCATCAGTCGGCCGTATGGAATGAAGCGATTCGTTCCAGTGTTGCCAACTCTGTTTTTGCGAAACTACTAAACTCGCGTCGTTTTCTACTAAAAGAGTACCGATAACTATAAACTTAGGAGTCCCTAAAAGTTTTTTTAGGGATTTTGTGTTTACAAAATGCAGTGGTTTTTTGTGTTTACAAAAACCACTCCATTTTCAGTTTTAATATTAAATTTAAAATGTGATGATTTTACCGTTAAATATATATATTTTTTTTAATTTAAATTTTATTTTTTTTAATAATTAAAAAAAAAATATTTTTAAATTTAATTAATTTATTCTATATAGAAATTAAGTCGGTAGTTTTAAACGACTTACGGACGCGTGCTACTATGTGCTATTATGATAAGGTGTCATAATAGCACATAATAGCAGGCATTTTGCATATTATGATTACTGTCTAGCGATTTTCTACAAAACCACTAAATTCCTATTAAAGAGGGAATAAAATACTAAATTTAGTAGTATAACTTTGTAAAACATCTAAATAGGCAACTCAAATTTTATTTTATTCTGTTTTTAGTATTTGTTGTTCTAACGGCAATAGAAATTCGTACATCATTTGTGAAAATTTCAACTGTCGATCTATCACGGTATAGGAAGGTTACGGCGACAGACAGACGAACAGCAAAGTCTCAGTAATAGGGTCCAGTTTTTACCCTTTGGAAACGGAACCCTAAAAATGGCACGTGGTCTAAAGAATATTTATTAGAGTTCATTGAAGTATTTAAAACTTTAGAGCCACTATGGTTGATATAATCTAAAGACTATTACTATAAAACAAAGAGAAATGATTTCTATAACAATATGTTAAAGAAATCCTATTGCGCGTTGATAGTTACGGAACCCACCTTAGACATGGCGTGGCATGCTCTTGGTTAGTTTAGGCTATTATTTTATTTATTTATTGTATTTTGCTGCAACTGTAGTCACGCTATCGACGAAACCGAATTAATGTGTGATTTCTATAACATATTGTTATAGAAATCGTATCTCTTTTTTTTACTGCAAAAATATATGACACATTAATTCGGTTTCGTCGATAGCGTGACTACAGTTGCAGCAAAATACAATAAATAAATAAATAAAATAATAGCCTAAACTAACCAAGAGCATGTCACGCCATGTCTAAGGAGGGTTCCGTAACTATCAACGCGCAATAGGTTTTCTTTGAATTACCTACTTAAAAAGTTTTGTCATAAAGTTATTACAGAAGAGCGGCGGACAGACAGGCAGACAGACAGACGGACGGGCAGAGTGAAATTATAAGAATATAAGAATATAATTCCTTAAGTATTACGGAACCCTAAAAACACGACCGAAGCTCGCGGCAATTTTACGTGTATGTGCTCGAATTCGTTCGAAACCGGGTACGCGCATGAAAAGTGAAGCAAATCATACTGAGCCATATCGGCTCAGTTTGTTCAAACGACCCGTCAGTTGTCAAGGTCAAGCGCTAGTGCATACATCTCCGATTATTATAAACATTATGACGTTTTGTGTCGTTATTGGGTGTCACAATGGATCGAAAAAGAATTAAAGAAGCTTCGGATATAACATTTCATATGTTAGTATGAAATGTTATGTCCCAACAATTTGACTTGTATTAAGGCAAATATTTAAAACATTTTAAAATAACTCATAATGTTATGTCGCCATCTTGCTGCCCTATTGTGAATTGTGAAAGTTCTACTAGTAATAATAAATTTATTTCAAAATTTTCATGGCTAACTAATAGTTGCAACTTTATAAATATTTTCTGATTTTTTTAACTATCAATTTAAATTATTGCCAGTATTAATATAAATCATGTGCACAAATCGTGTTTAGATGGTTTAAAATTAAATATAAGTTATATTTTTACGTCTCACGATATTAAGAAAAAGAAGTACAATAATTCCAAATAATTTGTTTGTGTGCGTGTCGGTATGTAATGCTTACGCCTACATCTATTTGTTGCTTGCTTCACTTTGTACAATGCTATTGTTTGAAGACTATCTAGGCGTTATTAATCTATGGGCCGAACTGACGCCAGTTCGGTCGGATGCGATTTTTTCCTTATATGTGCTCGAATCCGTTCAGGCCGAACTGACGTCAGTTCTAACTGAAACGATCGGCCTCTCGTCTGTGGGAGCCTTAAGACAATAGAAAATATGCTACCAATCATTTATAATGTCACTTATTTACCGTACAAAACATAAGTACATGACAAATTGATTTATTCGATTTAATGTTTGTTTACGTTTAGATTAAATTGGGTCGGAACAACGTACTCGTAAAGTATGCGTACCTGAGTAACCGAGCTGGAGTTCCGATAAAGAAATCGGCAAGTTGCCATACATTTACTGCCTGGTAAATAAAATACGCGGCTACAATTTTTTTTATTGTATGTTGTACTTTATGAACATAGGAACAAAAAAAACAATAATATTATACATCAAGCTCGGGGGATAAAAGATAATTGATTAAATATAACCTAACATATTGTTCAATAAATTGCCCTAGTGGCGGTTTGCGGAAAAGTGACATCTATTAGTTTTGATGTCAATTACGTAATGAAATTTTTAACTTGTTTTTTAGAAATGCTAACAGATAAATGATAGATGTCGCTTTCACGTTACGAAAACCAAAAACATAATAATTATTTTTCTTGGTATAAATATAAATAGTATAGAGGGATCTACATTTTTCATATTTCACACCCCAAGTAACTTTTTTTTTCTTCAAACTAGAACTAAGCTGTTGAACTATAGAAAAAGGAAATAACTTTATACTCCATTAAGAAAGAAATCTATCTATAAGGCCACTAGATAGAGCTTTTATGCCTCAAAATCAATTTATAGCAAGGAAGAAAGATATACATTACATCATGATAACCATAGATTATAAAGTTCTTATGTCAACATTTTTACATTTAAAATTTTTTAATTGTTTTAAAAAATTCAAACGTCATCATGAAGCCCATTCCCACTTGTCAGGTTTTTTTTAATATATGGCGCCGGCTTAAATTTAAAACCATTTGCCAGTGTCAAGTTAAAAAGGGAAATAGAATATTCGTTTCAATTTTTAACACCGTATTCCTAAATCGTCAAGTCTAAAGTCTAGTCAAAGTCCAAATAAATAGTCAGTCCAGTCAATGAGTCAAGTCAGTCAATTCAGTAAAGTGGTAGAAGCTTTACTGAAAGTTCCTAGGGAGTTTTGGATATAGCACGTTTTTTGAAGTTGTACCACTTTCCCAACACAACTGTTTAATATTCTACCAATATTACCCATTAAGAACCGGAATAACACAAACATTTGAAAGAAATACTAAAACCACAACGTCACCCATTGAATTCCCCGGCAAAACTCAGTTGAGGTTCTTATTAAGGCAGTGATATGATGACAATGATTACCACAGATAAGTGCATGTTTTGCACATGATATTCGGAGTTTCATAACTTTTTATTCCCAAGTTCTAAAAATATATAATATTTTTTATATAATAACTTTATAAGTATTATAAAACCACATATGTTCGAAACTTGACCGCTATTGATGGAAAATCGGCCACGATTTGCCAGTGTCCTTTAAAATAATAAAAATAATCACAAAAACATTTATCTGACCGGGATTCGAACCCACCTAAATACCGAATTTTCGAACAAAGCAAAAATTATACCATACCAAACTGCCAATCGGACCGACATAATAGAGTCGAAACTATTGATATTATCTTGTTGCACGACAAAAGAAAAAACATATTATATAGCTTAAAAATGTGCATTTTCCCAGGAATAGGACCTAGCTAGATTGATTTTTCTCCTCCATACTAAATTTCATGGTAATACTTGCAGCAGTTTTCGAGATACGAGATAGAAGATTTTCTCATATAAAGTATAAGATAAAGAGTAAAGTAGTAAGTGAAACAAATATGAAATAAGTCTAAATAATAAATGTAATAAATCTTGCATAGATAATAACCACTCATGTAATTTTTTAAGTTGCAATTTACTCTATGAATTAAAAAACTGCTAAATAGGTACCTGATTCAAATCAATCAACTCTAGTTTTACCGATAACCGAAGTTCCAAATTTGTGTGATCTTCTTTGTAATAGATTTTATTTACGCTACAGATTGCAACAGACCCGGTACTCGCGTGGCAGAAAGCGAAGGAGCTGTACGCGAGTCTTAGCGCGCCGGAGCCGGAGAACCAGGCAAGGCCGGACACGGTTGAGGAGCTCGTCGTGCTGCTCGCCCGCGAGACAGCGCGCAAGTTCGTGCACCTCGTCAACTACACGCACCATGACCTGCCCACGTGAGTGCTAGCATCTGTGTGACGTCACACTCACACACTGCTGCCCGCGAGACCGTGCGCAAGCTTGTGCACCTCATTAATTACACGCACACCGACCTGCCAACGTGATTGCTAGCTGCTGTGTTACTACAGCCTAACATCTACTGTTGTATGGTATTGGCTATCTGCGAGCTGTGTGACGTCACATTTTGTGACTTCAGACAGGGTGCTCTGACCCTGACAAACATACTCCACCTGAATTTGGATCTAATTGCATGGATTCAACTATCATACATAAATTTATTAGAAATGCTTTACCAATCTTTTTTACAGAAATGTTCGTCAAGGCCTATCCCTAGTCACGAATCACTTGTCGTCCGCTGCTGAGTCATTACTTAAGGTGAGTCGGAAATTTATTTCTATGAAATCATCTTTCCAGGATGCTATAAAATAGATAGATATATTTAGATAAAAGGCTAATTGCTCAAAACTCTTAAATTTATCTTTCCATAGACTATACCCGTGGACGCGGCGTTGTCGGAAGTACGCGGCTTACGGGACAAGCTTCGGGATCTGCTGCATCAGCTGCAAGCCAACTCCAAAGTGTACCTGGTAATCTTTGAACAATATCATAATAATAGGTCTTTACCTATGAAATTGCCGTTCTGCAGTACTGGCCACTTCAAATCAAAATAATTTTTGTTTGGCTCAGTATTCTGATTTCAAATTAATTTTATTTTAAAAACATGGAATTCTATTTTTTTTCTTTCAAAAGTAAATTCAAATTCTTTCCAAAAGTAGTCATTTGTTTATTTATAAGTTAGTTACATTTTTTCGCATCGCATTTCAATCTTTTTCGTCATCATGGATACGTTAAAAATTCGAGTAATTATGGAATATGAGTACCGTCGTGGCAGCAACGCGGCACAAGCGGCACGCAACATCAACGACGTTTACAGAGCTAACACTACAAACCAACGCACCACCTGTTATTGGTTTGCTCGCTTCCGTTCTGGAAATTTCGATCTGAAAAATGAACCTCGCGGTCGTCCGAAGATTTTGGTCGACAATGACGAATTAAAGGCGATTGTGGAAGCTGAGGATACACAATCTACGGCTGAATTAGCAGCAGCTTTCGACGTTAGCGTCAAAACAATATTGGTCCATTGGCGTCAAATTGGCAAGGTAAAAAAGCTTGACAAATGGGTGCCCCACGAACTCAATGATCGCCAGCGCGAAGTACGCGTCGAGACGTGCCTTGCACTGCTCAACAGACACACAAATGAAGGAATTTTGAACCGCATTGTTACCTGCGATGAAAAATGGATTCTGTTTGATAACCGCAAGTGCTCAGCAAGTTGGTTGGATCCTGGTTCAGCACCTAAACAATGCCCTAAACGAAAACTTACCCCTAGAAAAGTGATGGTCACTGTTTGGTGGTCTAGCGCCGGTGTGATTCATCACAGCTTCTTACCAAACGGGGTGAGCATTACTGCAGATGTGTACTGTGAATAACTGAACACAATGATGGAGAAGCTGGCACATCTCCAACCAGTATTGGTCAATCGATCGTCTCTGCTGCTCCTGCACGACAACGCGCGACCTCATACTGCACAGCAGACGGTCTCCAAGTTGCAAGAACTGGAGATGGAAGCTCTCCGTCATCCGCCCTACTCACCAGACCTTGCGCCTACAGACTTAGTAGTCTTCTTTCAGAATTTGGTTAATTTGGCGGGAAAAAATTCAATACCCGAGAGGCAGTACAAAATGCCTTTGAAGAATTTGTTGCCGCTTGTCCAGCTGATTTCTTTAAGCAGAGCATCAATAAACTGCTACTTCGTTGGCAAAGATGCATTGATTGCATGGGTGATTACTTCGATTAATACAAATAAAAAATACATTAAAAAAAATAGTTTAAATTTTTTCATACAAAACGGCAATTTCATAGGTAAAGACCTAATAGAAAAAATTATTCAACATAATTTTTTCTATTCCGATTTGAATGACGATGTAAGTAACATGTCTTTAAAATTGCTTCTATTGTGGGTCTCATAGAAAAAACTAATGATAAAATTATATCGGTGCATACTTACTTACTTACAACTTGATCTTGCAACTACATATATTATCTTTTATCTCCAACCACACAAGAGCCACCATTTGAGGTCATTATGTTTTATCGAGTAGTTTATCAGTGCAGGATTAAATATCAGTTGTAGGTAAGTTTGTAACATAATATTTCATTTTTACAGGAACACTTAGCAATGTTTTTGGCGGGAAATGAGGAGCGGGAGAAAATAACACCGAGTTCAGTTTACGAGCAACGGGATGATCTTGCCACTATTAACGGCGTTAACTAGACTTCTATTTAATTAATTTAAACCACATATCAATAAACATAAAAGATAAAATTATGGTTTCGAGATTTCGAAACTCGATTTTTTTCGATTCGATTAAATTATTTCATATTTGAGACTAAACATTTTTTGTACCTAACTAAGAAGTAAGTAATGTGTCTTTACTGTCGGTAGCCAGATAAAAAATCTAGGTAGGTACCTGTAAAGGCAAAAATATTTATTTATATTAAGATGTGGTTGTTTGTCGGTAATTAGTATCATACTTAAGAGGGAGTTAATAGTAGGTATTTTAGTTATAATAAACAAAACTACATTTTACAAATTATATTTAGATATATTCGTTTTGTTATTTAAACTTACTCGAATAATTAATGGGAAATAAACATTTTAAAAGATAAAATTGTTAAATTTTTACCGAGGTTTATAAATTAATGTGATCAGACGGTTTATTTCCCTTTATCATCATTATTTCACTCCAAGTGACACAATCGAACAGCAAAATAATAAGATAAAATCTATGAAAATATCAAATTTTGTCTCAAAATAAGAGGCATATTACATCTCGACTGTGATTTTTGCGTAAAATGGCCAATTATGGCGTTCTTGATCTTAGAAACAAAGCTACATTAACAATTTTGACATATTGAATAGTGCAGAATAGCTATAGTTCGTAGCGGCCTTAGAATTTTAAAATATCTTTGATTTAATATAGAAAAAAATCTTATTCTAAGCCAAAAAATCTTCGAAAATAGCTTTAAGTTAACTGTGAATTACTCATATCTACGATAATATTATTAAGAAAATTTATACCAGAACAATTGTTACTTCATGAGGAATAAATAATTTATAATTTTTAAGCATGAATTTATTAACCTATTTCAATAAAAACGATAAATGCGAAATGTAGGGAACGCTTCAAATAGCTAATCTCGCAGAAGGCAGATTTGTAATAGGGCTCTTAAGTGGATCGTGGACGAGCATTAAAGTGGTCCACCTCTGTCTCGCCTCGCGGGTTCGAATCCCGCCGAAGGAACAAGAAGTTTTTCTTTGTTCCTGGGTCATGGATGTGTATTAAATATATTGTGTAAGTATATTATAATAAAAATCTTAAATATATGTATAGTATAAGAGTTTTAAATATATTATGTACTTTCCGTTGTCTGGTTCTTCTTATCGTTCTGGAACGACACAAGTTCTTCGAGTGCTTAGCACGGGGCCAGATTGATGTGGTGTGAAGCATCCATAGGCAAGTAGAGCCAGAGTGCCAGTGTGAATTTTCATTTCTATATTATCGTTCCGTATAAGTATGAACATGGAATTAAATAAATATGAAGCATTCACTCGAGTCCGTCTGATGTGAGTTATGACCATAGATGATAAGTACTCTGTACTACTACCTACTGAAAGTTGTGACTTGTGACCCAACAAGGAACAAATCTCTATTATACTATTTTTTTTATATATGGCATCGGCTTATAACCATTTGCCAGTGTCAAGTTAAAAAGGCGGGAAATAGAAATTTCGTTTCAATTTTCAATACCGTATTCCTATATCGTCAAGTCTAGTCAAAGTCCAAATATATAGTCAGTACAGTCCATGAGTCATGTCAGTCGATTCAGTGGTAGAAGCTTTACTGAAAGTTCCTAGGGAGTTTTGGCGGGAACATAAAATAGCACGTTTTTAGAAGTTGTCCACTTGCCCACACTTGTGCACGTTAACGAATATTTAATGGTTAATATTCTACCAATATTACACATTAAGAACCGAGATAACACAAATTTATGAAATATACAAATTTCACAATGTCACCCATTGAACTCCCCGGCAAAACTCCTCCATATTATGCCTGTATCTCTTATACCTGACCATGTCGGCATCTCTTAGGTGCCATACTCACGATCCATCCTGCAAATCCAGCACCGGTACTAATAGCCGTCATTTGTCTCAATAATTTATATTTTTCGTCTACAAGTCCGCGGCCTTGGGCTTGCAGGCTGGATGATCAGTATGGTACAGGATACTTTAGGCCCATAATGGATTATTAAGGCTATATTGAGAGCATAATAGCGCACAAAAGACACACATTTGAACAAATATAGATAGGTAATATTTTCACTAAAAACATACAAGTATGTAAAGCCTGAAAATGAGTTTTTCTCGTAGAGGTACATCTAATAGAATTTTCGGCATCTTAAACTTCCCTGGGGTAAGACAGCTGAATAGCTACTAGTTGAACAAAACCAATGATTGACGAAGCACTAAGCGAAGCACTACATAAATACATTTAACAATGTCAAAGCATTGCTTTTTCCGTATACATTCGGCTGCTCGCTCTTACCTCGGGGCAGTTCTAGATGCCGAAAACGTTTAGAGCAAATGTTGTTTATTATAGTGAAAAAGGCTGTTCTAAATTTGTTGTTTGGTTAATACAATAATACGAAAAAAAAATTGACGTCAATATCAAATATCAAGTGTCAATTGTCAATGTCAACGATATTTGGAGTTGCGTGCTTGTACGTTTGGGTTTCATGAAATTCATAAATTTATATCTCCGTAGAGACGTATTTTCTCAGTATTATATACGAATTAATTGTATTATTTCTCAAATGTGTTAAATTAAAACCAACAATATGCCATCTATTGATGTTATGGGCCCGCCAGGCCAAACGGACGCTGTGTCCGAGGATGTGCCAGCGGCACCGCCTGCTCCGGTCATAGGCATTATTTATCCACCTCCGGAAGTGAGGAGTATCCTTTTTAAATCGTTCAATCACATATTTGAGGAAAACAAAAAAAATCTATATCAGGTAGTGTAAACATTTTGCAAACCCTGTCTGTGTTCATATTTTATTATTGTCTATGTAGAGAGTATTTTTGTTAGAAATTAAGTAAAACAGCTTAAATTTCAATATTAGTTATTTTAAAATGGTTGTGCTAATATACAATGCCTAAATTCAATACAATGCCCAGAGAGCATTAGGAAATGTGTTAAATATATTCTATTAAACATAATATATCCTAGGCGATCTATACAATGCCCCAAGAGCATTAGGAAATGTAATGTAAATGAAATGAATGTAAAAAAAAAGTTTATGTTAGCAATGAGTATGTGGGGATAGCATTTTTCAGCATATTTTATACTTCTCCTAATACAATATTGGCATTATAATAGGCTACTTGACTCGCACTAAATTTCATACATTACATATGAAATTAACGTTTTGTAAAGGAGGAACATAAAGTCGATTTTTTTAAAACATAATATATTTATTTAATCAAAGTAACCATTGCTGTCTATACACTTTTGCCATCTCATAGGTAGTTGATTCCTGTACTAAAAAAAACCGTTCGGACAGGAATCAATAAAAATCTTTGAAGGCACTTTGGACTGCCCCATCGGAGTAGAATTTTTTCCTTTGCAAGAAGTAATACAAATTTCGAAAAAAATTGTAATATATTCGAGCAAGGTCCGGGGAGTATGGTGGATGTCTTAGACATTCCAATTGAGGCTCCTCTAATTTGGTAGCCGTCTGTTGTGCAGTGTGTGGTCTAGCGTTGTTCTGAAGCAGCAGTGGCCTAGAGCAGATTTAAGAAAGCTGTAGTGAACAACACCGTCAGTAGTCCACCAAATGCTCACAATTACTTGTTTTTGAGTCAATTTTGGCTCGGGGCAGGCTTTGGCTGGTTGGCCAGGATTCAGCCATTGCAATGAGCGTTTCCTATTATTGTACAGGACCCATTTATCATCACAGGTAATTATTCGATTTAAAATCCTTTCATTATTGTGCCAGTTGAGTAATGTAACGCAGCAGTCGATGCACATTTGTCGGTTTGCTGCACTCAATTCATGAGGTAACCACCTTTCAAGCTTTTTTAGTGTCCCAATTTGCTTCAAGTGGATTAAAACAGTTTTATTACTAACACCGCAGCCTGCAGCTAGCTCGGACGTGGTTTGCGATGGATCCGCTTCCACAATAGACTTCAATTCTTCATTATCAACTTTGGTCTCCAGCCGTACACGGGGCTTGTTCTGCAGGTCGAAATTTCCAGAACGAAAACGTTAGAACCAAAAACGCACTGTGTTTTCTTTTGCGACACCGTCGCCATACACATCATTAATCCTTCGAACTGTTTCTTCAGCACTGGTGCCACGGTGGAACTGGTACTCGAAAATAATATGATATTTCAAGTTTTGCATTTTGTAAACAGAGTGACACAAAGAAAAAACCAAACGAGGAAAAAATAAATGAATTACGGTTTTCGAAACACAAATGCATGAGTAAATAGCGGTATAAATTTGAAATTGGAATTTCTAACCAAAGAAGATATATTTGAGATCAAAGTGGCCAGTACGACAAAACGCCAATTTCATATGTAAGGACCTAATATATTTGTGTACAAAGACAGATTACAATATTGACATCTTGTACATGTATTCATTACAATCTATGTATTTACTATTTATATATTATTATTATTTTCAGGATTATAGAAATGAATATAAATAAAGAAAGCATGCAGTGTATTGACTTAATAAACCGATGCTACAAATATATTTTTCAATATGTAACAGAACCTGTACCTTAGATTTATTTCACATAAAGGTGGGTTTGTGATCATACTTTTTACTACATATGTAAAATAAAAAATATTGCAAACATTACATAAAACGTTTTTAATTTGATTTGATTAAGATAATTATGTTATGCAGTTACAATATGACCATTTCCATGATTTCTTTAATTCCGAGAATCTCAGATATTGTTGACAAAACTGCAAGCTTTGTTGCAAGAAATGGACCGGAATTTGAAGCTCGTATTAGACAAAATGAACTGGGAAATCCAAAGTTTAACTTTCTCAACTCTGGAGACCCCTACCATGCCTACTACCAACACAAGGTTAAGGAGATAAGAGAAGGAAAAGGTATGTTACGAATAAATGGTTGTAAGTTGTTTTAATAGATTCAACATTCGACAGAATGTTGAATCTATTAAAACAACTTATCTGTATGTAAAAAATTCTATTAGGGAATAACAATTTCAACAGTCGAGACTCGGGACATAAAAATTCATCTTCCTAATAATGGCTTCTAATCGTGGTTGTAACATGTCCGCGGCACGAATTCTTCAACGTAAAACGGTGCGGTGTTGTATCAAGGTGCGTTGACATAACATGCAAATTAACATCGCAATAAAAGTGCCGTGTCATGTAAAAATTTCCTGTACATATTGCACCGATCTGCTGCACGTTGCCGTGCCGTGACGTGCCACCGTGCGATGACCCCGCAAAACCGCGCTGTTTCACATGGACATGTGGACAGGCTCTAACCGAGAGCTTGCTTGTAGGGCATATAAAAAATATGCTGTTCTCAAATGTTCTTTCGATAACTTTGCTTGCTCCTATACTATTGATTTCTGTACTTGAGTGAAGACAATTATAGATATTTTGATTGTATACAATTACAATATCATTTTCGATCAAGTACATTGAAACTAATCCAGTTCCATTGTAACAATCTATTGTATGTGAAACCATTGAGGAAACTTTATAACATTGATTATCATTATTATTTAAAGTTATACTTAGTTTTTTACGGAACTTTTTAACATACAAAAAGTGAAAAATATTGGACATAAAATTATTTTAAATCGAATTCCTGTTTTGCGTACCAACACATTCTTATTGTAACATTGGTATAGGTCCAGACCCGTCGGCCCTCGCGCCGGCTCCCACGGCACCGCGCCCCGGGCTGGCCCCCGCCACTGCGGCTCGCCAACAGGAGCTGCTCAAAGCAGCGGCGCCCATCGAACCCCCGCCACCGAGGGATCCTCCGCCAGATTTCGAATTTATTGCTGACCCACCCTCGATATCGGCTCTCGAGCTGGACATCGTGAAATTAACGGCCCAATTCGTGGCGCGTAACGGAAGACAATTCTTGACCGACCTGATGAAGAAGGAGGAGCGCAATCACCAGTTTGACTTCCTTCGCCCGCAACATTCCCTCTTTCAATATTTCACGCGTCTCCTGGAACAGTATACTAAGGTTCTGCTGCCGCCGAAGGAGCTGGTCACCAAGTTGAGCTCCGAAATCCGCGGCGGTGTGTTGGAGCAGGCGCGAAGCAGAGCGGCGTGGCACTCCCACCAGGCCAAACGTAAGGCTGCCGACGAAGCGAGAATCGAAAAGGAGAGGCTGGCCTACGCTTCGATCGATTGGCACGACTTCGTCGTCGTCGAGACTGTAGACTATCCGCAAGGAGAAATAGGTGATTTTCCCCCTCCGACGACGCCGCTGGAGGTGGGAGCGAGAGTGCTTGCTCAGGAACGCGGCGAGGACTTAACGCAACATGATGAGGATGACACTGAGATGCAGCTGGAGTCCGATTCGGAGGGGTCATCGGATGACGATTTGGCCGAAATGGAAGACAGGACCCAGCAGCAGCAGCGGCCCGACGACAATAGGGTGCAAGATATGGAGGAGGACAGCTCGTCGTCCGAAGACGAAATGGCGCCTGAGCCATCAAAAACTTCTGCGGTGGAAGCGCCTCTGCCTCCGCGTCCCGACCGCGTGGTGGTTAAGAAGTATGATCCGAAACGCGCGCGGCCCCAGCCGGTGCCGACTAGCGAGGAGTGGCTAGTATCGCCGATCACGGGCGAAAAGATCCCGGCGAACAAGGTGGCGGACCACGTGAGGATCGGTCTGCTGGACCCGCGCTGGCTGGAGCAGCGCGATCGCGCCGCCGCTGAGCGTACCGACCGCGATGAGGCACTCGCGCCCGGCGCCGCTATCGAGGCTTCTCTTAAACAGGTTACAATCGTTTCTTTTATTCTTAAAGTAAATTGCAGTTCAACTTAAATTTTGTGGATTAGATTTTAAGATTTTCAATTAATTAAATAGGATTTGTATGGTAATTCGAAAAACGGATTTCTAAGTACCATAATGACATAGCTGTACAACATTTTTAAATGTGTAAATAACGTTTCAGCTAGCGGAGCGTCGTACGGATATCTTCGGCGTGGGCGACGAGGAAACGGCGATCGGTAAGAAGATCGGCGAGGAGGAGAAGCGGCGTGACGAGCGCGTGACGTGGGATGGCCACACGTCCAGCGTCGAGGCCGCCACGCGGGCTGCGCGCGCACACATCACGCTCGAGGACCAGATCCAACAGATACACAAGGTGAATTTAAGACAAAAAAAGTTTGAGCTTAAACAATCTCTTTACAAATACACAAACGACTGATATGACATGAATTGCTTCAATTATAAGGGAATTGATAGTTGTAAAAAATACTAATTAAAAATACTTTTCCAGGTTAAAGGTCTACTACCGGACGAGGAGAAGGAGAAGATTGGTCCGAAGCCGGTAGCAGGCGGTCGGGGCGGCCAGCGCGCTCCGCCCCCTCCCGTGGCGGCGCGTGTGGCGCCCCCCGCGCCGCCCGCTCCCGCGCCACAGCCGGTACTGCTGCAGCCCATTCCGCCGCTGATGGTGATCCCGCCGCTGGCGCCGCGGCCGCCTCTGATCCCCACGCCGGTGGGCGCGCCGTTTGGATTCGGCGTGGCGGTGCCGGGCGTGGTGCCGGTGCCGCCGCCGCCGGAGGACGACGAGCCGGCATCCAAGCGCGCGCGCACCGAGGACGCGCTTGAGTCGGAGCAGGCCTGGCTCAGCGCTCACCCTGGACCCGTACACATTCAGGTAAAATATTAACAATGCTCATTTTCGTTTAAAATCAGAATAATTCGTACATATTACGGACTTATAAGTCCAACCGCGAAAAAACTTTTTTTCGCGGTTGGACTTATAAGGCTTTTTTCTAACAGCTTCATGCTAACTTATATAATAAATTAATCTTTTAGGTGATGCTACCGGTGGCGCCGGAGCGGTCTGAGTGGCGGCTGGACGGGCGCGCGCTGCCGCTGCAGGTGTCGCTGGCCTCCACCGTGGGCGAGCTCAAGTCCATACTCCAGCGCTCCACCAACATGCCTATCGCCAAACAGAAGCTGCATTACGAGGTAACGCATTCCTGTTTATAATTCATTATTATGTTACAATCAAAGGTCGATATCCAGTCTCTTTCCGGAATGACTATTTAACCTAGGTTTTCCCGAAGGCAAACCCCGAAATAAATTCTAATTTCGGTCTCGGACTAAAGTATTTATAGTTAAACCTAGAAGTTCCTACCTTTTCAGCCAAACGTCGATGTGATGGATACTTCGTTTTTAAATTAAACAAAATGTGTATAGTATATTCGCGTAAAGAAGGCAGTAGCCTATGATAATAGACTATGGCGGCGGTGTCGCAAAATAAAACACAGTGCGTTTTTGGTTTCAATGTTTTCGTTCTGGAAATTTCTCCCTGTGGACGGCCGGAGACCAATGTTGATAGTTAAGAATTGAAGGCTATTGTGGAAGCGGATCCATCGCAAACCACGTCCGAGTTAGCTGCAGGCTGCGATGTTAGTGATAAAACTGTTTTAATCCACTTAAAGCAAATTGGGAAGGTGAAATAGCTTGAAAGGTTGGTACCTCATGAATTGAGTACAACAAACCGACAAACGCGCGTGGACTGCTGCGTTACATTACTCAACCGGCACAGTAATGAAGGGATTTTAAATCGATTCATTTCCTGTGATGAAAAGTGGATCCTGTACGATAATCAGAAACGCTCATCGCAATGGCTGAACCCTGGCGAACCAGCCAAAAAGCCTGCCCCAAGCGAAAATTGACTCATCAAAAGTTACTTGTGAGCGTTTGGTGGACTAGTGCCGGTGTTGTTCACTACAGCTTTCTTAAATCTGGCCAGACGATTACGGCAGATGTCTATTGCCAGCAACTGCCAATCATGATGGAGAAGCTAGCTGCTAAACAACCGAGGTTGGTCATTCGCTCTAGGCCACTGCTGCTTTAGGACAATCCTAGACCACACACTGCACAACAGATGGCTACCAAATTAGAGGAGCTATAATTGGAATGTCTAAGACATACCACCGCCGTACTCCCCGGACCTTGCTCCAACAGATTACCATTTTTTCGAAAATTGGATACCTTCTTGCAAGGGAAAAAATTCAACTCCTATGGGGCAGTCCAAAGCGCCTTCAAATATTTTATTGATTCCTGTTCGAATGGTTTTTTAGTAAAGGAATGAATGAATGAACTACCTATGAGATGGCAAAAGTTCATAGATAGCAATGGTATAAACTTTGATTCAATAAATATACTATGTTTAAAAAAATCGACTTTATGTTCCTCCTTTACAAAACGCCAATTTCATATGTAATGACCTAATATATATAGATTTTACGTCATGCCGCTTTTGTTCATTACATTATTGTTCATACAAAAATGCTTCACTTTAACAATGTTTCAAGTGATTTTACGTGCCTAGTAACAAAACATTCCTAATTATGAGGACGTCAAACATCTAAATATTTGCATTGACTATATTAATTAATATGTTATTAAAATTGACATATTATTAATATAATACTAGCAATTGGCAAAGTAGTGATCCTATTTGTTTATTGTTATTTTGTTTCAGGGTTTATTCTTCAAGGATACGAACACGCTTGCTTATTACAACGTAGCGCCGGGCTCGTCAATACAGCTGCAAGTCAAGGAGCGTGGTGGCAGAAAGAAATAACGTATCAATTATTGACATGTAATACAATTATCTTTATTAGGTGGAATAAATATGATGTAGTAATACATGTTTTTTCTTAATATTATAACATTATAACGACCTCTGTGGCTCGGTGGTTGGCGCGTCGGCGCCCAAGCCGGAGTTCACGGGTTCGAATCCCGCCGAGGTACGCATACTTAACACTGGGTCTTAAAGGAGCAAATGGTTACACAGCAAATAGCATGAATTATTATCTGATAATAGTAAGAAATAATAGTCCCATCTTTGAAAATGATTTCGCAACTTGCCTGGTGCACTTACTAGTGTTTTTGTAGGTGGCTCTACAGATATAACAGAAATAAAATTAATTCATAGTTATAACAATTTATTAATAAAAAATACAAAAACAAGTTTAACAAAGCAATAAGTGTATACAAATATGTCTTCCTTGAGGAATGTGTAAATAAAGCACTGTATAATATGTTCTTACAATTACTTTTATGAGAATCTTAATTGCGTCAGATTAAAAATTTACTACGATATAGCCATTGAAAAAATCTAGAAATTATAATATTAATTGATAAGTTAAGTCTTTTATATTTTATAGTAAATGAACTTTGGTAGTAAAATAAGCTCTCTAGTCCCATTGAATCAATATAATAATAATAATATTTTTGAATGGAAAAAATAGCATCACTAAATTTTCGAACATTTATCATATAATTAGCGTTTTTTTTTTACATATTAAATTTAATAAATTCATTGCATAATATTTATTTAAAATGTTATGTAACTATAAAAATGTGATCTAATAAAATAAACAAGCTACCTCATTTGATTAGACTAGCTAATTAAAAGTTGAGTATTTCATTACATTATAATATTCATTAAGAAACAGTCACTTAAACATAAATAATGATTAGAACTAGTAAACAATTATAAAACTCGATTTTCAAATATATAGGTATAATATACAAAATTGTAAGTGTATAAATATAAAAAATGCTATAAATATTGCACATTTTTACTTGCAGTAAAATGAGGAATGTTTGTCATGAGATAAATCTAATGGAACTGTTTATGTACTAAGTACTGTGCATGTGCATTATTCTAGTTTGGGAATGTTCCCAATCATTTTTCTGTAGCGCTCTAACATGGGGGCATAAATAGTATCTGCGTCCGCATACGGAGTCGCCACTGGGGAGACGGTCAGTTCGGAACCTGAGAAAGAAATTCTTTATATACTAACTGTGATAGAAAATGGGTTGGCTCGGCCTTAGTCATATCACGGCCAAATCGCTGGCTAGTAGGTTATCATGCCGTACCTATCCTACAGTGAGTGAGTTACCTAATATTTTGCCCTTACTTTTGATAGAGTGCAATTTAACTAAGTTACCTTTTAACTGCACGCCTTTAGTTTCTGCCCACACCTCAGCAGCTCGGATGGCGGCACCCAGCAGCGCGGCGTTTGCGTGTTGATCCTGTAGGTAAAAATTTAAATCTAAAGTTTTTGACAAATGGACTAATTAAAATGTTATAACACCAGTACAACCGTACCTGCACATAGACGGGTGCGTGGAAGACGTCCGCGAATATCTGCAGCAGGTGCTTATTAACCGACGCGCCGCCCGTCGCAACCACACGCGACTGCTTGTCTGTGTTATAATACCACTTTTAATATTCTGTGCTTACAATACACCAATTCATTTATGATACTTGAAATATTAACTTATATAAATAATGCGAATGTTTATAATATACTTACTTAATAACTTTTCACGTCATAATACATGAATAGATTTCAAATAATCAAGGCTTACAAATTGAACTTTAGATGTTAATGTAAGCGATATATCATATTTAATTTTTCATTTGAAACCAAGATTTCGCAGGCAAAACTAACTCTTAACATACTTACGCAATTTAAGATTCATGTCCTCAGCGTGGGCCCTCCTCGCTAGGGCCTGGCCCTCGAGCAGCGCGCGGGCCTCGACCTGCGGCGCGGGCAGCACTGCCGCGCCTCGCCCGTCCACCACCCAGCGCCCCGCGCCCGCACGCGGCAGTATCTCCGGCGTGTCGTAGTAGATACCTAATAGTTAAACTTTTAAGTTTGACCTTCAATTTTTTTTATAGGAGTTTGACTTCCATCATTATTTAACTCTATGCTTTCTAGACAAAAAAAACTGCATAATTCTCTTACCCATGTACCCCATGTTTCCTCTGACAGTGGACTGTAGCAGCTCATTAAAGGCATCCCAGCTGGCCCCAGCCAACCGATCTCTATGGGCCTGTCTCGTCAGTGAGCCATTCGCGAAGCACAGCAGAGCCATATATGGCACAGACTTAGTGGGCCCCACTAGGACGTGGGCAGCTAATGGAGCGCTGGGTTGCCCGAGACCTAGAACTAGTGTGTCACTAGTGCCTAGACTGAGACCTACCCAGCCCTCTTGTAATCTTAGACCTGTAAAATGTTTTGATTATGTAAATAAAATTCTGTTATTACTTTATTGTAAACACTTATTAGTGACATAATGATGACCTTGAGTTCTGTTTTATTTTATGAAGGTACTTGTGTAAAAAAGATTTTAGGATAATTAATAAAAAACAACATTTAATCACATAGAGCTTCAATTCACATATATCATATATATAAATTAAATAAGTATCATATCAGTACAAACACCTTATCTTATCCAATACCCCTCTTGAGATTTGCCACAAATTGTGATATAATAATATGTTTATGGGATGTCTTAAGTTAGGTCATTATTTAAGATAAGCTATCATGTTATCATATATCAACAATTCTTTATTTCATATTGTGATGTAATCTTTTAAATGTTGTTTATATCGTAAAAATATTAATAATAAATAAATTGTAAATAATATTATAATATTATATCACCTGCAAGAGCAGAACAGTTATCTCCTGTAAAGGCAATCACTTTACAATCAGATTTGAATCCATATCGCTGCACATAGTATGGTGAAATGTCTCCCAGACAGGTAAATGAAGGCACTGGTTCACCAAATTTTTCAGCTAAAGTTTCATCACCACAGGCCTGTAAAAAAATGGTTGTCTGTTAAGTCAAACGCTTAGGCCGATCGTGCCTCTCTATTGCTTGTTCTTCACTCTTGCTTGCACGCTCGGCTCAGGCGAAACATGCCAATTTTTCGTGCGTGCAGCCGGTGTTCATTTATAAGACATTATCATGTTGAAAATATTTCTATAGTATTCAGATTAAGTTTGAAATTCTTCTACAGACAAAATGTATATAAAATGCATGTTATACTGGATTTCAAAACTAAAGGGCCATATTATAAAAATTTAAAACTTTTTACCTTTAAAGCAGTTTCACACCAGGTCTTTTTATGTATATCTAACAAGTTCATCCCTGAGCCATCAGAGAGGTCTATAGGTGCAATTTTACCAAGAAATAGTGAGCAGGCAAAAGAAGAAACTAGGGATATCCTCTCTGCTGCCTGGTACACTCTGGGCTTAGTACTGAAAATTTTTTTTATTTGTGGTCCAGTGAACCTCTCATACGCTGTTGATCCAGTGATTTCTGACAATTTCTAAAACAAATGCTTTGTTAAAAGAAACTGATGTCTGTGTAAATGATTAAAAAAACTTTTTCTGATAAAGTTAACTAAAATTTACCTGTTTACCACCAACAGCCTCTTCTAAAGACCGACATTCGGCTGAGGTGCTGGAGTCCATCCACACAGGAGAATATGTAAGAAATGCTGTAGCTAGTTGTGTGTGTAGAAAATCATCAGCTGACAGATTGCCTAGCTTATTCTCTGCACCTTTGGCCCACCATACTGATCCATGTTGCTAAAACATTATTTACTATTAAAAAAATACTTATTTTCATAATTAAATTCTATTAGTAGTTTAACCTTCATATAAATTGCAAACATGGTTTTAAGTTGTTTTTATGAATAAAACTAAATGAATGAAAAAACAAACACTGTCAAAACAATACCTGTCCAGCACCTGATAACGCCTCTACAGTAGAGAAGTCAACACCGGCAACGACCAGCCGGTCCAGTACCATGTCCAAGGCCTTCACCCATAGCAAAGGGGGTGCAGTCACCTCACCCCTTTCACCTCTTATCACACCACCTGATGTTCTAAAACAAATTTCTTATAAAATTTTATTTTAATGAACTTTAAACTTTTAACTGCAAAAATATTTTGCAGTTAAAAGTTCATCCAATAATTATTTAAAATTGTCTACATAAAAAGTACCTAAATTCTGGTAAGTCAACATCAAATTCCACATCTGCCTCATGCTGTATCACATAATCCTCACCAATTGCTATTGCTTTTAACTGAAAATATCAAACAAAACTTAAGGATATTGAAATACATAAAAGAAAACCTAAAGAATTTTTATTTTTATTAAGCATGACAAAGGCTAATTTGACAAACAAAATTAATTGAATTTTTCACTAGTTTTATTTACATAATTAGGTTATTTAATGATGAAATCATTCCAAATTATGCATGAGAAACCAGAGGTAGGTAAACAAATTTGCTCTTTCTCATGACTACTAAAATATCGCCGTTTAGAATTAATTTGATATTGTTATTCATTTAATTTTAAAACATATTTCAAGATGTATTTATAATTTAAATATTTTTTTAACAAATAACACCGGTGAAATAATAGTAAGAACGTTAGTAAAACACTTTTTAAAATAATAAATTAAACTTACCCTTTGTGTACTAAAATCAAATCCTAGAAAAGTTTTTTGCTTATTTTCTTCGATCATGTTTACTTTTCAACTTTTTAACCACAGAACTCTATTCTACCGGATAATATCCTACCGGAGTTTACTCCTAGGTACCTGTTATTAACCCTTTGGAAAATGGAATTTGACAACGAGTTATTTTTCACTCGGAGTAATATTCACAGCAGATATTTTTCACAAGTCACAACTTCCAAATAACACAGTCACAGACGTTCCGAAATAACAGTGTACGGTATCACTTTCGTGCACCTCATAGCTATTAAAAAATATAATGATTACAGTTAGATACGGTGAAGATACACCTTCAGTAGTATTACTTATCATCTACGAGATACACTTAGAGATAATTTTATTCGTGTCATTAATTTGTGAAGTGAAGTTTGCTAGGCTGCCCGCTAGGTAAGTACTATTTCATAGCAACGTATACCGCGATTAATGTTAATACCGGAAATCGGAAATACAAATTGCCACCTATTAAAAGTAAGAGCAATTAAAGACATAGAATTAGATTTGTTTATTTAGGAAAGTTAAGCAAAGTAGCAATTTATAGATATATAATTAGATTTGTTTATTTAAGACTTTAATTGCGTAATTGCGTTGCGGGGTTGTAATAAAAATACTTACAAAATATTTTTACAAATACTACGATACATATTACGATACAAAAATAATATGAAATTTAAAACTTCACTTTCTCCTTTCAATCATTCCTCTGGACTAGACTGACTATAATTGAGAGTTGTGAGAATTTAAAATCGCCTGTCCCAGGCTCTACAGTCTACTGCTCAGATTATAACATAAGTATAATACTGTATAAATACTGTATATACTGTATACAGTATACTGTATAAATCATCCAATAACGGAGGAAAAAGGCCTAAGTTTTTTTCCTTCCTCCTTTGCCTAATTTATTTCATCCAAGTTCAGTACGACCACGACTTCAATGTCTTTCGGCAGTCGTCGTTTTTCATACGTCTGTTATTTCCATAGAAAAAAATAAGATTGCCGAACGTTGAGCGAGCAAGGTTGTACTGTATGTAATATATATTTATGTTATTCAAATTGACTAATTTTTTTACAAAATTACGTGTTTTAACTTAGTACCGTTTGTCTGTCGAGTGACTTTTCCTACGTATCAGACAGAGACAGCAACGTTGTTAACTTATCCTTTGCGAAAATATTTTTAGTAGTAAAGGGGTAGGTATAGGTAAACGATGTATTTGATTTTTGAAATATTTACGTTGAATAACATTTTAATAAAGTTATAAGACATATTTAGCTACAAACGCATTAAAATATCAAAGATTGAATAATTACTTACCAAAAATAAGATATTTCTAGTATTTTTAGGATGGTTAATGTATTTTATTTTTGCAGATTTTCACCGAGCAGTTCGCCATGTTGCCGGTCGGATAGTTTGCGCGTCACTGCGAGACAACCGAGAAGGGGGGGAGACTCTTCTGGCACGCCGGGCCCCTGAAAAGGGCCTTGGGCGGGGAACCAATACCAGGGGCTAAGCCCCTCTAATTGGGGTGGAATGACGCGCCCAGTACGAGTACTGGGCGCATAGAGTCAGTTTTAGGGAAGACCCCCCGCGGCAGAACGCGGGGGAAACCCGTGGGGGAGCAAAAATACGATGGGAGTGACGATTGCCAAAACCAGGCACGACCAGGACCGGCGGTCGGCTTCAAACGGCGCGTGGGGGTCCCGACCCGGAGGCCGGGAAACGTGTATGGGTCCACTCCCTCACGCGCCGCGTTTGCCGGACCGTGTAAACGAGCGACCTGGGATAGGAAAGGGGGGAAAGGTGTTCCCGGGCTCCAGACTTTTGATGTCGGGGGGAAAAGCTATCACGGGGCTGACATGTGGGGCAATAGGGCTGCCCCATGTCATACTCCGTGCGCACTGACGGTGGTTGCGCCGGTTTTTATAACCGACACGGGGGGTGAGGGGGGCATCGATCCAACGGTGCATGCGTACAGGGGGCGCACCGCGCTTGGGGGCGTCTTGGCAGCGTGGCTCCGGGATGCTCCCTGCGTCCGGTGTCAGCAGGGCGGGTGCCGTTTGGCGAGCGGGGCCTGCCACGGCAGCGGGCCGGTGATTTGACCGGGCGCGTGGCTTCCGCTCCCTCAGTGATTCGGTGATCCTGTAACTAGAACAAAAAAATTAATGCGTTCAAGGAGCGCGGGGGGGCGTTGCGTAGCACGCGAAGGTCCCGAAGCCCGGGACGCGCGTCGTAGCTCCCCGGCAGTCACAGACGGCTCCTGTGATAGGAGCTTCTGAATGCCGGAGATATCTAGGCGCGGGTCCGAGCTAGGGTCTGGGGAGCCAAACTTTTATTAGGGCTGCGATGGTGGGGGCGCCTTTTAGGAGGGCCTGTATGATAGCCTGGAGGATCTCCTCCCCGGCCTGAACCTTCTGAACTAGGTCCATGACCAGGGAGAGGAGGGTCTGCAGCAGCTCTGCAGTGGATGTGGGGGCCTCGTCTTGCACTAACTATTGTGGTAGCGGAGTGGGTAGCAGGGACTGTGGATGCGGGGCAGCCGCGGGATTTGCGGGCTCCGGGAGTATGGTTGCTTCCACGGCTGTGATGGCCGCGGAGGTGGCGCTGGGTGTGCGCGAGGAGCGCGGGGGGCGCTGCGGGCGCCGGGTGTCCTGCGTGTGGTCAGGCTGCAAAGGAGCGAGCGCGGGCGGCTCCAGCTCTGCTTGACTGCTGGTTGTGGGAGAGGCGGCAACATAGGGGGTGGCCACAGGGAGTGCAGCATCTCTCCTCCTGGTTCTCGGCTTCTTTATCTTCCGCGCGGAGGAGTCGGGAGCCGGGGGGGCGACTTGTTTGGGAGAGTAGTCGTTAGCCTCCGCCATCAATGAAGTTGAAGTTGGCGGAGGCGGTGGGGCCTCCTGTTCGGGGGGAGGCGGAGCAGAGTTTGCGCGGGGGGGGGGGGGGGGGGAGAGCGGGCGTGGTCTGGTCGCACCTTCCGAGCTGGCTTTATAAAGGATGGGCATTTCCTGCTGTTTGAGGGTGCACCCCCTTACAGTTAACGCAGGTAGGCGTCTCAGTGGGGGGGGGGGGGCGGGAGCACTCCCGCACGGAGTGTTCTCCGGCACACCGGATATAGACTACCTTATGGTGGCAGTTGTGGCTCGAGTGCTGGAAGCGAAAGCATCGGTGGCATTGGGCCGGGCCGCTGCGGCCCTGCCATGCTTCGATGCAAATTCCCGGCATATACAAAAGTTCAGTGACCTTATATACGCCGGGGACGACTTCTGGGGCCCTGACTATGCGGGCGAAAAAGATGCTCCCACCGGGTTCAGACCTCGCCGGAACTTCGGACACGTATTCCGCCACGTATCCCACTTCGGCGAGTCCGGCCTTGATGTCCTCGGTGTCTGTGGAAGAAGGTAGGCCTCTAATACCTACCTTGATTGCCCTATCTTGTGGTAATGAGAACGAGAACCAGGAGCCATGTCCCTGCTGCTCCAGGTCCGTAAGGTATTTTTTGACGGTACTGTATTCGTGTTCGCTTCGGGGCATGAAGCGAATGCTAGAGCCGTTTTGTTTGGCGAAGGGTGAATGCCCCAGGATGTCACGGAGACGGCGGATGTGGCGCACCCAGTCGTCGATCTTCTCGACGACCAAGGGTGGGTAGCGAGACTTGTTAGGGGGTGGTGACGCTTTGGTAGCGGTCGGCGTACCCGGCCGGTAGTGGTGCGTGCAGGTTTATGAGTGGAGGCGGAAAGGTAGGCGCGCGGTAACGATACTCACGCGGCGGGGAGCGGCTGTCTCTGGTCGCAATAGGTGCGGCCTGGTGGGTGTCGCGCGGCTGTGGGGCCGGCGAAGGGTCTGGTGAGCGCGGAGAGCTCGCGATAGGCTGGTGTGGGCCGTGCGGCTGAGCAGCCGGCACAACACGGTGGTATCGCGGGAGCCGGCGAGGGGCGGGCAGAGCCCGCGGTGGTGCGGAGTGTGTCCACTTGGGGGACGTTTTCAAGTCCGGGGTTTGCGGCAGGCTGGCGTGAATCGCTCGCCTGCGCAGTACGGCGCGATGTGCGCCTCGGTTTGGCCGGGCCCTAATCGGCTGTGCTGTGTGTGCCCAGACTCGTCGCAGGCCGCCGTCGGAAGGCATTGGGGTGGGGGGGTACCAGTACACCCCCGCGAGAATGCCGAGGGCGACCCGGGGCGAGCGGTGTCCTGTCCGCACAGGCTAGGCTCGGCGAGCGGGTGGTGGTGCGTGGGGTCCGAGATCGAACGTGAGCTGGATCTCGATGAGGCCGGCCTGTACGTAATCTCGGAGTCCGCACGAGAGTTTAAGTGGTCGTGGCGTGGTAGCCACGGATCATAGTCCGTCATGTTGCACTTGGTAACACAACATAAAAACACACGAGTCACACAAACAGTCAACACTGAACGGCAACAGGTGTACGTATCACAACACAAAAAGGTACTCACACTATACGTGGACGGACGATACACTAAGTGTACATACACGGAGACGGTACACACACTTAGGGGGGCTGTCTCCTCGTGACCCAACGCTGAGCCGAAACTCAACGGGAGGCCAAGAGCAGGGCAACTCCCCAGCAAGGCGCAAATCCACAACTTATTCTAATGAATAAGGTGAGAGAGAAGGAGACTCTTCTCGCACGACACGACGAAAAGGGCCTTACGGCGGAATACCAACATCAGGGGCATAGCCCCTCTAATTGCGATGACACGCCCAGTACGAGTACTGGGCGTAAAGAGTCAGGTTTTTGGGAAGACCGCGGCAGAACGCGGGGGAAACCCGTGGGGGGGGGGGGGGGGGGCAACACGATTCAAGGGAATGACGCTATGCCAATCCAGGCCCAACCGAAACCGGCGGTCGGCTCCAAGCGGCGCGTGGGGGTCCCGACCCGGGGACCGGGAAGCGTGTGTGGTTCCACTCCCTCACGCGCCGCGTTTACCGGACCGCGGACGCGAACGACCTGGGGAAAGGGGGGAAGTATAAGGGGAAAAACTTCCGGGCCCCGACTTTATGTGTCAGGGGGGAAGGTGCGTCAAGGAGGCGACGGGGTGGCAAGAGGGCTGCCACCCGACAGGCCCCAGACGATTAATTGAAGTTTGCATCGGTAGGTTTGGTTTTCTACCGGTGTAGGGGAAGAAGCGGGGGGAATTTCGATCCCGCGGTGGTGGAGCGCCTATACAGGCGCCTCAGGTGTGGCGCAGATCAGTGCGCCAGGACTCCTCCTCTTCGAGGGCGGTGTTCGGGCGCGCCGTTGCACCTGGACTCCTCCTCTTCGGGGGTAGGGGGGGGGGGCATCATTGCGCCTGAGCTCCTCCTCTTCGGGGGTGGCGGGGATCCGGTGGGGCTGCCGGGGGGACAGCGTCCCTCGGCAGGATGTAGCGGTCGGGCGGGCGGGCGTGCCACGGCGCCAAGTCGGTCAGCTCGACTAGGCGCGAGGCATCCGCTCGCGTCTGGCCGATGTGTCTGGCGAGTCGGGCCACGAAGGCCTCCACACTCTCCATCCTAAGATCCCTCTCGATGGTGGTGTTGCGGACGTACCAGGGGGCGCCCGCGATGTGGCGCAGCACCCGGTTTTGGGCTCTCTGCAGCGTCCTTTTCTGGGGAGCAGAGAGCAAATGGTGCCACGCAGGTGCTGCGTAGGTGAGGCGGGGCCTGATGTAGGTATTGTACAAGGCCGTCCGCATGTTGAGGGGGATCTGTGGAGATGAGAATGCGGGGTGCAGCTGCGCGGTGGCCGCTCTGGCCATTGCTACTGCCGACTGTCGCTGGGCTACCATGGAGAGACGGCGATCTATGATGACACCTAGATACTTCGCCGTTCTCCCCCATGGTATTTCGGCGTCTCCGATCTTCAGAGGGGCTGGAAACCTGGTTCTCGTGGTGACGGTGAGCGCCTGGGACTTACCTGCATTCACAGACAGTCGCCAGTTGCTCAGTCAGTCAGGGAGAAGGTCCAGCGTCCTCTGAAGCTTCAGGGCGGCGTGATCGGGTGTTAGCGAGCTGGTGATGAACGCCGTGTCATCGGCGTATAGCGCTGCGGTGGTACCAGGGTCCTTTGGCACGTCGCTGGCATAGAAGTTGTACATGCTCGGCGAGAGCACGCTGCCTTGAGGCACGCCGGCGGTGATGGGGCGCTCGCCGGAGAGGACGCCGTCGACACGCACCCTGAAGGTGCGGCCGGAGAGAAAAGATGCAATGAGTCTTACCAGAGGGGGTGGGACGTTGGCTCGGATGAGCTTGAAGAGCAGACCTTCATGCCAAACACAGTCGAACGCCTTTTCCATGTCGAGGAAGACTGCGACCGAGGATTCTTTCTTGTTGGCCGCAACGGACAGATGGTGGATGACTCTTACCAGCTGAAGAGTGGTGCTCAGCTCCGACCTAAAACCGAATTGGTCCTTGTGAGGAGGGAGGTGGGGAGCAAGGTGCTTAAGGAGAAGGATTTCAAAGGTTTTCGAAAGGGTTGAGAGGAGGGTTATGGGGCGGTAGCCCTCTGCCCTTCTCAGGTGTTTATGGGGTTTGGGGATAGTGGTAATTATCCCCAACTTCCAGGTGGTGGGAAAGTGTCCGGTCCTGACGATTCCGTTGAACAGGCGGGTCAGGGCGGCCACCGTCCTGAAGGGGAGATGACGAAGGGCAGAGTTGGGAATACCATCTGCTCCGGGGGCCTTCTTAGGTTTGAGGTGTGCGATGACCTTCTGCACTTCCCTCGGAGAGAAGGAGAAGGAGGGGGGGGGGGGGAGGAGGGAGAGAGTAGGAATACCTTTACCTCCTCGGAGACCGTTCGGGCGTGGTCCGTTGCGGTCGTTGGCAGTGGTGAAAATTGGCGCTCGAGGTGTTCAGCATGAATCTCTGCTCTATCCTCTGCACGGTACCTTAAGTTACCATCCGGGTGGAGCAGGGGGTAAACAGGGGCAGTAGCTCTGGTAAGACTGCGGCAAAAACGGTGTAGAGAGGGCCAGTCCTCACCCGCCTCCTGGATGCGTCGGGTCCAGTTTTCCGCACTGAGGAGCTCTAACTGAGATCTTACCTCTGCGGTGAGGCGGTTGAGCTGCGTCTTTAACGCTGGGCATCGGGTGAGCTGCCATCGTCGTCGCAGGCGCCTCTTGTCGGCGATCAGGTTCGCTAAGTGGCGAGGTAAAGGGGGCCGCTTGTATTGGCGGTGGGTGGGCGGCTGGGTAGCCGCATCCATAGCAGCTGCAATCGCCCCGGTGAGCTGCTCCGTCATGGCTTCGACGGTTTCAGCAGAGTTCACCGGGAAATTTGGCGTGTTCTCGTGCAGCTGCAAGGAAAAGGCGTCCCAGTCACGGACTGGGTAGGAGGGGGGGGGAGGGACGCTGACCGGGGAGGCTCGGATGGTGGCCAAGACCGGGAGGTGGTCAGAGCCATGGGCCACGTCGAGTACCTCCTGGTGAAGGTCGCCTGCGATGCGATGGACGATTGCTACGTCCAAGACGTCTGGGGAGTACGAGGGGCTCTCAGGGTAATGGGTGGGGGTGTATATACCCACCACCGTGTACCCAACTCGTTCGGAGTCGGCAATCAGTCGTCTGCCGTCCGCATTTGGCGCGCGGGAGCCCCACTCGGGGTGCTTACAATTTAGATCTCCGGCAATCACAGTCGGCTCATCTGATATGAGCCTGTGGATGTCGGAGATATCTAAATGTGACCCCGGGGGCTTATAGCACGCGAATATGCGGGTTCGGTGGGTGCCAAGTGCCACTTCGATGCCCAGCGCATAAAGGGAAGACACCGAGGGGGTTGGGAGGAGTTGGTGGAGGATCCTCCTGCCGACCAAGACAGCGAGGCCTCTACACGCTACTTCTCCTCCGAGATAATCCTGGCGGTATGTAATATACCCAGGAGCATGAAATCGGTCCGAGGGGGAGAGATGGGTTTCGCTTAAGAGAGCGATGTCAATCTCCTGTTCCCTGAGGAGATGACGGATCGGGACCACTTTTCTGCGAACCCCTCGGACGTTCCAATGGATTATCTTTAACGAGGTTGGGGCGTGGGAAGCCATTTAGAAATGAGTTTTGTGGCGAGGGAGGCCCCTTCAGGGAGGGCCGACAAAAGGGTTGTAAAAATGTCTTCCCCGGCCTGAATTTTTGAAAATATATCCATGGCCAGGGAGAAGAGAGCGCGAATTAGCTCGGCGGTGGATTCAGGGGCCTCGGGGGCCTCTCTCCTGGGGCGACGCTGAGAAGGCGGTGGGGCGATTGCTGGCAGGGTGGCGGCAGCTGCTGCTGGATTGGCAGGCTTGGTAACGACCTCGGCCACTTCGGTAGTTGTAGTGGCCGCCGGAACCTTGCGCGAGGCACGAGAGGTGCGCGGGGGGCGCGGGACGTGCTGGGGTAGGGGGGGGGGGCGACAAGGCGGCATCGACCTTTGGGAGAGGAAGCACGAGGGGCTCATATTCCGAGTCCGTTGCTGCCGCAGAGGTGGCTCCGGACTTGGGGCCCTTCTTCTTCGTCCTCTTTCTAGTCCTCTTCTTCCGTACAGAAGGGGTGGGGACTGTGGATGACGAGGGGGGGCGTTGGCATCGGCCATAAGGGATGTGGCCGTAGGCGGTGGGGGGGGGGGGGGACCTCTTTCTCCGTAATGGGAGGGTCGTGACTTACCCGGGGAGCGCGGTAGGTGCGGGCAGTAGGTCCCGCACGGCGGTTCCGGGACTCCCGCTTAAAAACCGGGCAGAGTTTGCTGTTGGCCGGGTGGGCCCTCTTGCGATTGACGCAGGTGGGCTGTTCGGTGTGTGGGCGGGGGCAGTCAGCTGCGCGGTGCTCGTCGCCGCACTTGACGCACGCCAGCCTACGATGGCAGTTCCGGCTGGAGTGCCGGAACTGCTGGCAGCGGTGACATTGGGCGGGGCCGTCCTTGCCACGCCAGGCTTCCACCCTAATACCTGGCATGTATAGAAGCTCCGTCAGTTGATAGATCCCGGGGAGCAGGTCCGGGATACGCTTCAGCAGCACGAAGTACGAGCAGCCGGGGCGGTCCTTCCTAGCTAGGATCCGAGACACATACTCGACTTCGTAGCCCTTCTTTTCTAGTGCGGCGGCTATGGCATCGGTGGGAGTGTTGACCGGTAGGCCGTGGATACCTACCTTAAGTCCACGGTCCTGCGGTAGCGCGTAAGAATACCAGCTTACGTGCTCGGTCTTGCTCAGGTCGTCCAGGTATTTTTGGACGACACGGTATTCTTTTTCACCTCCAGGGGTGAATTTGACCCCTAGACCCAGCGGCTTCGCGTTGGGGGGGTGGCCGAGGAGCTCCGCGAGGTTGCTGAAGTGCCTCACCCAGTCCTCCAGCTTTTCCACGATGAGTGGCGGGCAGCGGGGGGCGGGGGGAGGCGGTGGCGAAGACACATTCCGCGTGAGTGTCGCGGTTGTTGCCGTGGTTGTGTCCATCGGCGATGCGGCCCTCGAGGTTGGGGCCGATGGAGTTCCGGTTGGGGCAGCAGTGGTCACTGCTGCGTAGGTCGCCGGGCGGTCAGCGCGTTTGGCAGGCGGCGAGACATCAGATGATACCTCCTGTCGCTGCCTTTTGGTTACCTGCACGGGCGGGGCGGGGGGCGGGGGCATGGTGCTCGACGAGGGAGCCGGTACGGGGGCCGCTCAAGCTGGGCTCGGTGGCGGAGAGGTATGCGCGCTCGGACGTGCGCGAGCTCGACCTCGATGAGGTGGCGCTACGCGACGCACCAGAGCTGGCGCGGGAGTGGCTGGGGCGGTCGCGGCTATGTGGCCGCGAACCACGATCGGCCATGGTGACGGGGCACTAATTTAGCGTCCACCGTGAATAGGAGACATGTTTACAATGTCACAATGTCACAAACACTAGACATAAATGTTACACATGTATATAGAAACAATTAATTATAAAGTACTCACAGTAACACGAAAGGTCTTCACACAACACAGGTAACACTAAACACACAACACGTATTCAGTGTCTAAGCAGTCACTATAAGTGTACGTACTTGCACGGTGAAAAAGAGAGGCTGTCTCCCCGTGACCCGACGTTGGAAGCAAGTTTCCAACGGGAGGCCAACGGCAGTGCAACCCCTCAGCAAGGCGGCAATCCGCTCGTTATTCTTACGAATAACGAGAAGATTGACGATCGCTATTGGGGTATAACGGCACTGCACTTAGGGGCGGGTCGGCACGAGCGTGGAGTGAGCGCGACACTCGACACGTTCCGAGCGAGACGGCACTACCGCGGAGTGAGCGAATCACTATGACACGGATAGAGCGGGACGGCACGAAAACGCGGAGTGAACGGGAACACACTAGCACGCACGAGAGACAGGACGATCCACTGCGAGACACAAGTGCTTACTCGCGTTATAAGCACTTGTCAATAATTGTTAACGACAGCGGCCTCGTAACGTAATTATATCAGTGAATTGAAATGTGAACGATAAACAAGTTATTTAAAACAGTACATAAACTATAATGATGAACATTCAGTGACAATATATGTATAGATTTCTATAGCATCAGTGTGCAAAAGTCGTGTTAAATGGCGTTTTATGAACTTAAGGTTATTTTGCTTATATATTTTGAACTATAGTGAATTTTAACGTAATTTCTTTTGATTTATATAGATAAACATAATATCTAATAGGCAAAATAACAGTTTGGATTATATAATAAATGGATACGTAGTTATTAGGCAAAAAATGGTAAAAATACATAACATTTCATACATGGTGTACCTTAGGTTATGAATATCTTTTATATGGAATAAGATTATTAGTATATAAGGACTTATGTAATTCAGAATAACAATTTTAGTTTTACTTCACCTGGCTCATGGAAAATAGGGAATATTATGAAAAATAGCCGTATAGAGAGGCAAAAGCGAGATAACAAATCGGCCCGAAAGAGGCGTACGGGCGCGGCTATCTATACGGCATTGCCATGAGCCAGGTAAGCAGGACGGAAAATGTGAAAATCGTTGTCCTCAATATAAGTGTTTTATTATCGCCCCGGCTCTGCCCAAATAGGTGTAACCTTGCTATCTTCGAGTCTAATCTGAGCCGGTGGTTGAAACTCTGTGGAATTATACAGTCCCCTACATCAATTGTTATTACACTTCGAGCGTTCGTGGGACCTCTTTCATGGGGCATCGTTGGCCTGGACCCTCCAAAGAGTCCAGCCACAGTTATCCGCTACATCCCCTTTAGTCGAAATTTTTGGTCACCCTATACGCGGAGATTTTTAATATACGATTTATGACTTTTAATGTTAAGCCTCAGATTCTATAAAGTACCTGGTTGATCGAGCTTCGCTCGGTGTTTTAGTAGAACGATTAAATCATTAAAAATAAATAAAAAAATATAAAAGAAAAAGAAATAATAAGAATCACAAAAAATATTTATCTTACCGGGATTCGAACCCATCACATTCCGAATTTCCAACCATTCTAACATATAATATTTAAAAGCTTCCTTCCATTGTACAATATTAAAAAAATCAATCCAAATATAGCACCCTATCGATATCAACAGGCTGTAAAATAATGACGTCACAAATCAAATAGGGTTGTGGGCATGCCCACACTGTCTATATAGGTAGATCCACGCTTGCGTACATATCATACGAAGATTTCAATGTGACGGACTCGGGCATTCCAACTTCGGCATACTATTTGTTTGCGCACTTTTCAAGTAAGCCAGCGGTATCTAGTCGAGCGCCGAGAGCCCGAGACCAATCATTTATCTATGTGCTCAACTCAAAAGAAGAGATCTACTTTTCGGATTGAAATAATCTTTCCTACGGTATCTAGCTGCTATACATTTATTACTTACAATATCTTGTGCCTCAGTAATTAAAACATATTTTATAAGAGGCAGTAGGTCAGAATTAAGCTAACACTCAGATAAGCGACCCGTTCAGTCGGACGGGGCTGGGTCCTGGGGTACAGTATTAATAGCCGAGCGAGTCAGCCGTGACGGTTTCCGCGCGATTAGACCACACCCTCCTCTCTTCAGTACCCAGTACTTGCGTGCTAATTCTGGAAGAGATAAAGGAAGAGCTTACTGGTTCAACTCCGTAGTCCATACATTTATGTGTTGCTCTTAAAATGGTTAGCGCTTCAGTACTAAATTCCTAACCATTTTACATTGGTAGTTGAGTCTTAAATGACAAGCATTTTTTAAGGAAACTTATTAACACTAAAAACACTGTACGTATTTGGATGTGGACACTGGACATCAATCAATCAATACATATAATAAAATCGTAACTGAACGCTGTCTGTACATGGAAGATATTTATGAAAAAATATTATATTTATTTGTTAATTTCATTTGGGAAACCAACAGCTTATAAACTAAGTTACATTAGATAAGACAGCATAGTTAACATGAAGCCAATAAAGATTTCCACTGATAGTTACAATATATAAAAAAAGAAAAAAAAACTGGTTACGACATAACACGAGCCATGAAAATGTAGCAAAAATATACAGCATGTACACAGACTAAGTACATGAATATTAATATTTAGAAATTGTAACCAATACATGTAGTAAAAATAATACTACTACACAATATAGTAACATCAGTCATCAAGCCCAATTTTTTTTATTAAATTCATATTTTGCCTTAGCAGCCCTTGTAGTGGGTTACAAGTCTAGTTCCTTGCATAGTGCATTTAAATGTATTACTTGCTCGCACCAAGAAAGAATTTCCTCTATAGTTGGTATTGTAGGCTGGAACTAACAGTGGATTAAATATGGATAGAATAATTTATGAACGAAATAAAACAAAACAACAATTTATTTTGTTTTATTTCGTTCATTAGATTTTTTGTCTGTTTGTCTGTACGTTTGTTCGCGCTAATCTCAGAAACTACTGCACAGATTTTAATATAATGTGGTATGATAGTAGTTTAGGCTCTCGATTAACACATAAGCTACTTTTTATCGCGGCAAAATGTACGGTTCCCGCGAGATCTCTTTTTTGCGCGTAAAAAAGTCGCGGGAAACATCTAGTACCTATTTAAATATAGTTTGTAGTCAACATTATCACATACTACTATATAGGCTACTTTTATTTACTTACCTTTTACTTTAGAAAAATTTACTTACCTAGATATCCGACGAAATCTGTTTTGGGGATCTGGAATGCGCGGGATACGGTTAATACAAAAAACCCGCTGTTAGATATATTTATTAGATATTATAATGACTTCTATAATATGGCTATCGTGGGAATGAGTACATAGAACAGTTGTGCATAGTAGCCATAACGTAACGACAATAGAAATATATAACTGTACCTGCCTACGGATGTTAATGAGGTATAACTACCTACGTGCTACTGCCGAAGAAAAGCGATCTTTTTTACTAAGTAATAAATATTTAAAGAGTCATCCCTTTTCCCCTCCTTTGATTACAGCGTACTATCGAACAAGCTGCCGCTCGATCAGGCATAAGATGAAAATCGCATAACAGCGCCGTAGAATCGCGCGCACGCACACATACGTATGTGAGCGTTCAACCACATCTGCAGACGTTGCTGTCACTTCCATTGTGTTTAAATATGTTGAGGCGTCCTGTAAAAGAAAATGTTTAGAAACTAGTCGAGCAGAAACTTTGTCGATATTGAACATGTTATTATTTGTCGACATCTCAAATTGGGTCCTGCTCATTATGTATCGGAATAAGCCAAGGAATTGTAAGCGCCGATTTTATCGTACGGTTAATTCCTAGGTTAATTCCAAAGGTCTAATGGTACTAAAACTAAAATTAAACTAGGAGTACCACAGGGGTCTATTTTGGGCCCTTTTCTATTTCTCATCTATATAAATGATCTACCTTATCTAATTGATGATAAGCATGAGATAGTACTTTTTGCTGATGACACTTCACTAATTTTTAATGTGAAGCAACGACAATCTAACAATGACGAGGTAAATAGTGCTCTCTCAAAAATAGTACATTGGTTTAATGCTAATAATTTACTGTTGAATTCTAATAAAACAAAATGCTTAAAGTTCAGCTTACCAAATGTTACGCAGGCACAAACCAATATACTATTAAATAATGAGAAAATGAAATTAGTAGACACCACTGTATTTCTAGGTATAACATTAGATAGTAAGTTATGTGGGGACCACATATGGCTAAATTGGCAGATAAGCTGAGTTCTGCAGCATACGCTGTTAAAAAAATTAGAGAAATTACCGACATAGAGACCGCGCGATTAGTTAACTTTAGCTATTTTCATAGCATAATGTCGTACGGCATCCGCTTGTGGGGAAACGCTGCGGACATTAATACAATATTTGTGCTGCAGAAACGTGCTATACGTTCTATTTATAAGATGTCGACTTTTGAATCTCTAAGGGAAAAGTTTAAAGAAATAAAAGTTCTGACCGTCGCATCTCAATACATTTTGGAAAATGTATTATATGTAAGAAAGAATCTAAACAACTTCAAAAAGAAATGTGATAATCATTGTGTAAACACTAGAAATAAGAACAAGTTAGATATGCCAGTGTTCAGACTAAGCAAAGTTAGTAAATCCTTTAAAGGCCAATGTATACGCTTATACAATATAATCCCAGAAAAGGTTCAAAACCTTCCCATTAATAAGTTTAAAAAAGTAGTTAAAGAACGTTTGTGTGCCAAAGCGTATTATAAAATTAATGACTTCATTCAAGACGGCACACCTTGGGAATAAGGTGGCTCCTTATCTTATCTTATTATTTGTTACATAGACATAAGTAAACATTGTAATAATTTTGATTTTAAAAGAATAATTTTCCATCTTTTTGGTAAAAGATGGCCCCAGACGAGTTTCTTGCCGGCTCTTCTCGCTGGGTTAGTTCTCGAACCGGTGGTAGGCATCACGTAGTATCGACGTTCAAAAAGAGTAAAAATACCAATTTTGAATAAAAAAAAATTTGATTTTGATTTTGATAATCTTAAGATTAACCGTAACCGTACGTACGTACGTACGTAACCGTACGATAAAATCGAAGCCGATCGAAATCGGCCGAAGAAAATACGACTTACTAAAAGTTAAAGGTAGTCGAGCCTGTTGGCAACCGCACCCACCACGGTAATTATTTATTTGTAATCATATTACATTCCTTTTTAGGTATTAAAGTTTTTTAGATCTCTCGCTGCCCTTTGAATTAAGGTTAATTCAAATATTAGGTAAAAAAATTGTACCTAAATAAAATAGGGGAGATGACTACATCTAAAATATTTAGTTTCATTAATATACTCAGAAACTACTCGCTAAATGTAAAAATATAATAGATATAATAAATTAGATACTAATCTAAAAAGTAAAAAAAGCGTTTTTTTTTGCTAAATTACTAAACAAAACCTACATCGTTAGTTTACTTACATCATATATGTACAAAAACATTAATTGTGGTAAGTATGAACTTAAACGCATAAATATTGGATATATTTACAAACATGTTCCTGCGGCCTTATAAACTTTTGCCTAGGCGTGACGTCACAGCTAGGTACGACTTTAGTATGGAGCGTTTTCACAAGACTTGCGAAATTTTGTGTATACAAATCGCTGTACCCTTGGAAATATTAACTTTTGATATACTGTTTTTTTTCCTCTGAGAAGTTACTCTTATTTAAGAGTACTATTCATTTATGCAATAAAAAAATCAGTCATCTAGCCTATTCTAGGCTCAACGCAAATAGGCTCATTGTTGACAAGCCGCTGCTACCGGCCCCACAAAGAGCAGTGTACCTATCCGGTCACGGCAACTCGAAATCTATGAAAATTGTGTAGCGATAGCTCCCGACAGACGTCATCTACATTCGGTGGCTCGTTTGCTCGTTAGACTATTTTATACCAAAACCCTTCTTGATTACTGAGACGTGTCACATGACCGAGATGCCTAAGCACTGATATAATTTATTATCAATTATCATTATTTTTTTATTTGTAGGAAAACATGTACAGTAAAAAGATAATACTTAATATTAAATTCAACGTAAAAAAACATCAAGACCAACCGACAAGGACACCATTTCTGTTATTATTATTAATAATAATTATTGGCAGAAGTCAGAACAATGAACATTATTGTATGTTATTGGAGCGACACTTTATCAAAAAGATCTCAACGAAAGCTCAAAATAATAATTTAGATTAGTGAGTAAGCTTTAAGTTAACAATAAAAATAAAAATTATAAGCTCTACGTAGAGTAGTGTAGCAGATATTTGACGTGGTTGTAAGTTTTTCTTAAGTGATGCAGAGAATACGGCGAGCATATCCGCTCCTGCATTCGCGTTTGTTTTCTAATCACATCATGGAGGTGTTCATTTGATTTGGTATGTCAAAGGAGATAGAGAAATCGATGGGGAGTGCGCGGACGGCGAGGGTCGGCGCGTGTGCGAGCGGCCGGCGGCGGCGGGCGCGGGCGGCAGCGCGGGGCGCGGGCGGGGGGGTTCGCGCGTGCGCGGGGCGGGACGGGCGCGGGCGGCAGACGCGCCGCGATGGTGGGCCGCGACAGCCGCTCGGAGAGCGCGGCGCGCCCTTGGGCGCCGCGGCATGAGTAGCGCGCCCGCTCGGCCCGGCCCGCGCGCCCGCCATGGCGCAGGCCGCGCCCGCGCCCCAACGCACCCACTCCTTCGCCAAGAAGACTTTCCACAAGCCCACCTACTGCCACCACTGCTCGGATCTCCTGTGGGGGCTCATCGGGCAAGGATACGGCTGCGAAGGTACGCGTCGCGCATGCGCCCCGTGCGCGTCGATATCCAACGCGCGCTTAGCACGACCAGCGTTATGCAACCCGCCCTGGTGTACCTTCCTACTCCTGAGACTCTCCCTTATCTATCCGCCTTGCGATCTCTAGATTATACCAAACCCCAAAATCCATCCGATCCCTTTGCCTAAGTCCTCGTCGCCCTTAACCTATCACGCTATGTGCCTCTTTTACACCCTTGCTCACAACCAAATCATCAATCATGATCATTGAATCCGTTCTAGAAACCTGTCCCCCGTTTCCAATTTATCCATTTTTCAGTGGACGGTGCGGATATAGTTTCAGATCAGCTGAAATGTGCCGGCGAACGAGTGAACACACACAATATCGATCGATCTGTTTTGTATAAGGTTTTTTCCTAGCGCGGGGCGGGGCGCCGCATCCCCCTAACGGCTAAACGTGGTGATACGAAATAAGATAAGCCATATCCTGCCACCTCCAATGGTAAGTCCCGGCTCCATATTGGATTTAACAAGTTAAGTTGGCACTTATAAGGCATATTGGCCAAACATGACCGTTTTGCTAGTGGCAAAATGCTAAAAAACTGTTTTAGCTCATAACTTAAACAGTTCTACCTAAAATATTTATTTTCTTTCCGTGTAAATCAATGTTACCTAAACACACAGATATTAACTTTTCAAATAACTCTCGAAGCTTTCTTTTTTAGAGTATCACAAGTCTTTACATTTCTCTAACACTCCCAGGCTCCACTAAACATATGAGTACAACATTTTTTATTGCCGGTTAAAAAAATAGTTGGAATATCTCATTACAATTAAGAAAAATGTTCTGTAATTCTGTGAATATTCATGAAGCACGAATTGAGACATAACAATGAATACGTGCAGATATATTGCTATTTATATGAATGTATGAAAATTACTACGTAATAAGTGAATAAGATTTAAATAGTCAAGGAAAATAAATAACATGAAATAGCAACGATTTCCTGAAATTATATAACATTTCACTTCCATTACGAAACAGGCATTACATTTTAAATCAACATTCAATCAATATATTATAATATTCAATCAATAAGCAAATGATGATGTTGAAATATGATTTTGTTCACTAATTGATCAACTATACAGTTTTATATTTTTCATACATCAGACAATATTTAGACTATAAATATACTTAAATATAACAACACTAATAATAATATACTAACCATATTATAACGATCTGAGTTTTGAAATAGTTCTTGTCCTCTGACTACGAGTAGAACAAGCAGCAAGTAGCAGTACCAGCCAATTTGAACATGAGTTCTTTAAAATATTGTTTGTTGTAAGGACGTAGTTGTGTTAAACTTAATGTTTTTATTTTTTTGATTAAAGGCTTTGTACAATTGTTTTGGCTGGTATAGACTTCAAAAATAAGAAGATTGAGTAGAGAAATAGTTAAATTTTAGCAGAATTTAAAATTGGAACTATATTATTATTATACTTATTCCACAATAAGAATTATTTCATACTTTTTAGTGATTTTTAAGAATGTAATTGCTTTTACTTTGGAAGTCGGTTTATATATTTTTAAATATTTATTTACTATACTTTCTTTTTAGTGCTATTTTAATATTAGTCGGACGATAAAATATTTAAATAAATTAAAAGTATGAGAGGAATGAAATATAAAGAATTACAAAAATATTAATCTGACCGGGATTCGAACCCGAGACCAATTCGTAAACAACGCGCACATTACCATTCTACCATCCAGCTGATGCTACTTTTTATCGCAGCGAAATGTACGGTTCCCGCGAGATTTCCTTTTGCGCGTCGCGAGAAACGTCTAGTATAGCATAAAAATGTGTTTTCAACGTCGATCTTAAGCACTTATGCACCAAATACCTCCATGAAGTCGGTTGGAGCAAAAGGAGCACACTCACGATTTCAAAAATGAAATCTTTAGTTAAAAGTGCCTAATGTTAAATCGGCCCCGTGTCTCAGATCGTTGTTTTTTTGTATTCTTGGAGATGCAGGTGAATAATTCTTAAATTTTCAAGTGACATCATATAAATTATGTCCGTTGTCTTGTGTTTGCCAGATATTTGACATGCAGCTACTCCTATGAAATATTCCACCTCAACAAATCTAGTATTAAACAACATGTCAACTGTAGGTGCATAACACCGTTTGATATGTTCCACGAGTAATTTCAAAACTAAGGACTTTCCACTTCCTGCACCATGGATGATGAATAACAATGATTGGTTTTCTTGTTCCTGTAAATCAATTTCCACAGCTGCACAAAACTTTTTGAAAAATGTCTCTCCGTTGGAAGTTTAGACTTTAAATATTATCCAAGAAGACTTTGGAAGAAGACGTCTGACATTGCAGACCTTTTCGCATTCATCTTCACAACAGTTCTTTAAACAATCCAGAAATTTCCAAACGTGTAAATGTTTCCTATTTTTAAAGACTGACGAGTTCTATTCAGTGCTTTTGTAATCAGGGTATACCTTGACATGATGTTACTTTTTGGTAACATAATATCCTTAGGTTACCTAAAAAATGAAGTTGTCAGCGGAAATTATGTAACAGTTGACACACAATATATAATGATGATGATGATGGGACTAGCAAATGTTCAAAGGTATCGATATTGGTGTAAAAGACTAAGAGAAGTACCTATTTCATCATATGATTATTTATGGTGTGATGATGGTGGTAGTGAGGATGATTATTTAATAGTGACATATACAAGCAGCAGTTCTTTAAGCAATGCTGAAATTTCCAAACGTGTATCTTTAAAGATTGAGGAGTTCTGTTTAGCCCTTTTTGATACATGGTATACCTTGACACAACTTTTCACTTTTTGGTAGCTGTGAATGTTTAAAGAAATCGATATAGGTGTAAAAGAGCCTATATCAACAATATGATGTAGGGTGTGGTAATGGTGGTGGTGATGATGATTATTTTAAAGTGACATTTGACAGTTATATAAACAATGTTGAAATTTCCAAACGTGTATGTTCAAAGACTGAGGAGTGCCTTTCAGTGCGTTTGGACCCAGGGTATGCCTTAGCACAACTCACTTTTTGGTAGCATATGCTCGAGTTACTTCAAAAAAAGTCAAAATCATTATAGGTATCCCTATAAATTTTCAAGACTTCCATCACCAGGTCTACCATTTGGTAACACTAATAATGGGTCTCAACCAACTTGGGAGTCAACCCTTTAAATTAAAAAAACAATTTCGAAAATCGGTCCACAAACGGCGGGGTAGTCGCGTAACATACATACAAAAAAAACATACACACGAATTTATAACCTCCTCCCGTGATTTAGAAGTCAGTTGAAAACAAATCGAGAATATGCCGCTAAGATATGTCATGAGTCATGACGTTTATAATATTGACTCGTGATTTTACAATGGCTACAACTACTTCTATGTTTCAGTTGTAATCCTACTACTATTATAAATGTGAAAGTTTGTGAGGATGGATGGATGGATGGATGTTTGTTACTCTTTCACGCTAAAAATACTGAACGGATTTTGATGACATTTGGTATAGTAGTAGTATAGGCTCTGGATTAAAACATATGCTACTTTTTATGCCGAAATAGTATAATATTTCCGTGGGATACTATATATACGCGGGCGGAGCCGTGGAAAAAATCTAGTAGGTATTAACCTACTAGCTTTTTTCCGCCGCTTTATCATAATAATTTATTTAATGGTTTTATCATAATACCGTTCACCGTTTGCTGGGATGCTATCATATCATTGCTATTAAAATACTTAGTTTGCGAAATCTAATATCTATCTATCCCGGTAACTAGAGTTTGACAGGTTAAGGCGTTGTGCGGACAAATAAATACACAAGATTTAACGGCAAAAAGATGTAGCTGCTGGCGTCAATCAATAGTTTTCATCGTACTTCATAGTATATTTTATATACTCGATATAAATATAAGGATTTTATATAAAAATTATGACAATATACTGATTTCGTGATATTTACAAGGTGATATTTATAAGAGCGGAATATCAAATCTTAAAAAAAACAAGTAAAATGTCTCGTAGCTATGTAGCGCACGCGTAGCACGCTCATAGAGGACTTAGCGCTGTTCGTTCCCAGCTTAAGCAAAATAGTTTATTTATTTCCTGAATATAATTATTTATTACAATGAATTATGTAGCTTTTTATGTATAAAACAAATGAACAGGCGATATGTTTTGAAAGGTTGGTAGGTTGGGTGATGGAACTTTGAAAATTAGAAATAAAGCTTATACTCAAAATATTATGAACAGACTACAAGGATTTTAGTGTTCTTGTAATAATATTGTCGATATTATTACTTGTAATAATATTGTAGGTATTATTTTATTAACTACTAGCGACAAACACGTAAAAAATGTTACACATAATAACTGGATCACTTTTGAATTATTAAATAATAAATACCATTTTATTAATTAGTAGATGTTGCCCGGAACTTAGTGCACGCATAACAGGTGATCCGACGGGAACCGTACATTTTAGGCGATAAAAACTAGCCTATTTCCTTCCTCGTGATCTAATCTATATCTGTTCCAAGTTCCATCAAAATGTATGTCCATTAGTTTCGGAGTCTATTAAATGCAAACAAACAAACATACAAACAAACAAATGTTTCCTCTTTATAATATTATTATCATTCAAGCTTGTACCTGCTACGTATCCAACACAGTACAGTTACAAGTAGCACACTACGACCACGACCTCAATGTCTTTCGGCAGTCGTCGTCTTTTATATATGATCTATGTAATTTTCATAAAAAAGTAAAATGTCCGAGAATGTTAGCAACATGCTTTTATTGTACAAGAATGCGGGAGAGATTTGATTATCTCATAATCATATAGGTTCTAGGAATCTAGATTATCTCTTATATATATTATTATTATATATTTAATATTTTTGTATTTCTAAGTTATCTCCTAATATTAATCATCAATTTTGACGTGATAACGTCTTATAAATCGACGAAAGCCGGCTGCACCACTGCACGCATGAAAAGTTGTCACGTTTCGCCTGAACCGACCGTGCAAGCGAGAACGCGGAACAAACACGGCACGGATAGAGAGGCACGATCAGCCTAAGCGTTCGGCTTGTGATGACACAAATTATCGTCCGTATACCGACTTAACAGACAACCATTTTTTCTTTCCAAATAATTTTACATATTATGTATTTTACCTTTACATGATTTTTATTTTGGATATTATAGAGAACATTATCACTGTTGAATACTAAACAAAAAGGCTTCTCAATAGTATCTGGCAACTGTGACAGTTCACGTGTGGTACAAAGGCACTTCCCGGGCGGACACGCCACGCGACGTGACGGCCCACATGTGAGACAATGGGACGGGTGGGACAATAGTGGAACTGGAGCAATGATAAGCGCGACAGGTGCTAACACGTCATACGCGTCTGAATACGGACAAATGACAATAGGTACCTACATATTATACAAGTGTAAGGCTCAACTCACATTGGCGCAGAGTCAAAGCGACGCGTCGCATTCAGTGTTGTCTTTTTTTTTAACCGACTTCCAAAAAAAATGAGGCGGTTATGCATTCGGCTGTACATATATATATATATATATATATATATATATATATATATATATATATATATATATATATATATATATATATATATATATATATATATATATATATTCAACGATAATTCCGCCGTCTGTGGACCGATTTTCAATATTCTTTTTTTTTTTTGTAATGGGCATAATTCTAAGATCCCATCATTAAGTCACCACTTTGGTTCCCGTTTTCACCAAAGTCACAAGTCACAAGTTTGGTCACCCAAATGATGGGATCTTAGATCTTAGATCTTAGATCCCATGATGGGATCCACGACGAATCGAGGGAACTCCTCGTAATTGATATGGACACATATGGTGATTTCGACTTTTTCTAAAGTAGTCTAAGCAATTGCTACCAAAAAGTAAGATTTTGCACCAATGTATACCCTGGATCCAAAAGTACTGAACAGAACTCCTTAATACAGATCAGCACACCTTTGTACCATCTCATTTGTATATTTAAGTCTTTAAGTTTTTAATGTCTGTGTACATAAAGAATAAAATAAAAAATAAAATGCACCAAGAAAGAGGATACGAAAAGTTGTAACTTTTAACGTATACTCAGCAATACTGTAACTTTTAACGTATACTCAGCAATACTGTAACTGTACTCTGTCTCTGTGGAGTGTGGAACTATGGAACTGTGGAGTACCAACCACTTTGCCTCTTCATGAAACTCGTCGTGACAGGCAAACAGTGCGGACGGCACTTTGCACTTACTTCTGCGATTTCCCGCTTTCCCCGCAATAGCAAAGTTTTATTTCGTTTTTTTTTATTTCATCTCTTAACTGTACCTACTCCTGCTATTGACTATACTATGACTGCTATTCTTCTATTTAATAAATAGAAGAATAGCAATCATAGTATAGTCAATATAGTATAGTCAATAGCAGGAGTAGGTACAGTTAAGGAATGAAATAAATAAAAATTAGAATAATAAATAGAAGAATAGCAGTCATAGTATAGTCGATAGCAGGATAAATACTATTTATTATTCTAATTTTTATTTATTTCATTCCTTAACTGTACCTACTCCTGCTATTGACTATACTATGACTGCTATTCTTCTATTTAATAAATAGAAGAATAGCAGTCATAGTATAGCCAATAGCAGGAGTAGGTACAGTTAAGGAATGAAATAAATAAAAATTAGAATAATAAATAGAAGAATAGCAGTCATAGTATAGTCAATAGCAGGAGTAGGTACAGTAAGGAATGAAATAAATAAAAATTAGAATAATAAATAGAAGAATAGCAGTCATAGTATAGTCGATAGCAGGATAAATACTATTTATTATTCTAATTTTTATTTATTTCATCTCTTAACTGTACCTACTCCTGCTATTGACTATACTATGACTGCTATTCTTCTATTTATTATTCTAATTTTTATTTATTTCATTCCTTAACTGTACCTACTCTGCTATTGACTATACTATGACTGCTATTCTTCTATTTATCATTCTATTTTCGAAACTAATAAGTAATTTCAATTTACCATCTAGCGTCTAACCACGTGCATTATTTATCAACCATCCGTACGGTGCCATTTTTAAATAAAATTTAGGTACAGATTTGATATTCAAGTCAATGACAAAGTGACGAAACTATTTTTCAAAGTTTGCGAACCCCTAACTGTTTGTTTACATTTTTATTTTGTCTCCTGACACGACTATAGACTTCCATGACTAATTATGTCACTATTATGGACTTATCTGTTCTCATCAGATTACCCGTTTAATAATTTTACGTATTTTAAGGTAAACAACTCTCCCATACAAATAGGATCAAAGTCTAGTCTAAGTTGAAAATTGTAAGTTTTAGTTGGTAAAAGGTATACAATTTATTAAAATGTACGAAGGGCAGTTTTATATTGGTGATATACCTACTCTAAGTGTATACTATGCCGAGCTATATTTAATCGCGCACGCCGCACGCCGGGGAAATTACACTATTGTGATAATCGCGATTTGTTTCTCGCGTTTTGTAATATATCGTGTTAATTTCCTCTGTGATAAATACACTTTAATTATATTTGATATCGCCAAAACTAAAAAGCTTTTCATTTAAAACACTCGAGTTTAAATGTGCGGAACGTTATCGCGTAATTTTAAATCGGCCTTCGAAACACGAAAACGTGTCTATTGACGTGAAACATAAGAATAGCCCACCTCCTATATTTCCTGGTGAAAGCTATTTAATAGTAGGAATTTTAATATTAAAGCTATTTAACTTTTCTTAGCTTAAACTTTAAAAAGTCAGCGGGGATATTTACAATTCCCATTTTATTGGTTAAGGATTGGCGCAGAAAGCGCTTATTTGTTGCAGGCAGGAAAGTTATCAATTCGAGTCTAATTTCGCATTTTTGAATAGCCGGACTGGTTAATAATTTTTTAGGGTTTCTTCCAATTTCTTTCCTTTTCCCACTATCATTCGACACTTGTTTAATCTAAATACCTCTAAATTGGGTTTTCAAATAAACAACTGCTGTAGCTTGTAGCGGCTCCGCCCGCGTATATACAGTATTCCAAAGGAACACTGCACTTTTTCGGTTAAAAAGTAGCCTATTTTTTAATCCACTATACCACACACAATAGCCTAAACTACTATCATACCGAATTTCATCGTTCAGTAGTTTTGCGTGAAAGAGTAACAAACATCTATCCATCCATCATACATCCATCCGTCATCCATCCTCACAAACTTTCACATTTATAATATTAGTCGGAAGTAGGATAATAGGAATTATTAAGCAACAGGTTAGCGGTAGTATGTGACTACGCGACTAGAAGCACCACTTGCCCGGCTTGTATTAAACTTTTTCTGCTTTTTATTTACTAGGTCCTTTAATAATGATTTGGGACAGAACCCATTAACGATGGTGCGATAAATTACCGAAGCTGATAACAGTTAACACCATAACTCTGGAAAAATAGAAAAAAATAGTGTTAGTTCCCAGGAAGAGACATAGATATATTTGTTATGACAGCTTAATAGTTCTATATTAGTAATTGCATACAAGTTTCCACGCGGGCCGACGCGGGCCGGGACCACCCGGCGCGGCGTATGTAGGCCAGTTCTGACGTCACGCCGTGACCCAGATAACACGCCATTGAGAGACACGCGTCAATGGTGCCCCTGTGCTGGGGGCTCGTGCCGGAGGTGTGGCAGTTACCCCCCAGTTACCCTAAAACAGGGGTACACTGAGGACAAGTCTCTGACACGGGAAACTATGTTAATTACAATATTTATGTTTAAGAAAAAAACGTGTGCGTTTGGGGACGAAAGCAAAAGCTAGGAGACCATTTTTAAATTATGTAGAAAAATAAAAAATAATAGTGCGAGAAAAAAAATAAAATTATAAAAGAAATAAAAAGAACAAAAATATTTCGTCTGACCGAGATGCGAATCTGAGACCAATTAGTCAAAACTCCAAGCGCCTACATAACTGCGCTACGCGTATCTGACATTAGTATTAGAAATTACTCATATCTTATTTGGCGCCGTAACGCGTTACGGAACAAAGCGGTTGAAGCGATTTTTAGTCCCATAAAAAGTTATCACTTCAAAAACTATAATAAAAAAGAGTGATTTTATTTTCAGGAATACCATATCAAAAGTTAAAAATAGCACTAGAATTTTTTGTTTGTATTTGGCACAAAGATTCAGTCTTCAGGACAGGTATTCAAATAGGCAACGATATTGAAACAGTTTCAGGTCGATGTTTATGGACTTGTGCTTAAGAAATTTATGCCATATTAGGTGCAGTTACAGCTTGGTGCAAATCAATGCTGTTTCAATCTAAAAATTGTATATTGTTCTTAACAGTTCTCAGGTGTTAGATACACCTGAGAACTGGGCATACCTAATGTTAAATATAGTACCCACTCTGCGAATCACTACTTTATCTGCAATTAGACGAACCACAAAGTTTCATCATGCCAAATACATTGTGGTTTTTTTTAGTTTATAAATCTTACTAATATTATAAATGAAAGTTTGTAAGGATATATGGAGGCTATTTGTAACTCTTTCAGACAATAACGGCTGAACATATTTGAATAAATTTTTCTCTATTAATGATAGGTTTTCTTGTTACGCCAATGAAGTAAGCAACGTTCTAAATAAATAAAACACTTTTCACATACGAATAAACATGGATAAGTGACAGGTCAGTTAATGTAAACACGTACGAAATTGTCTTTGTTCCAACTTCCAAATGGAGACAATCGCGAGCACAATGGCCGCGCCGTGACAAAGCCTGAACGATCTCCGTGCTCCGGCACCGATGCATTCACGTCAATTATTTATGTAACACACACTGACTCACTTTAAATAATAAATGATTTTTCTACGATTGTACCGGGCAACGTTTACTATTTTGTTTTCACTGTAGCCCGCGGCTGTACAACGAATTTTCGATTTGGATTTTAATTTAATATTGATAGGTACTTTTAATATTTTGGCAACTACTGATCCCACAACCACATCATTTAATACTAGTGGAATCTCAAAGTTTTGCTTCTGTGGAGCGTAGACCCAGCTTTATAGCAAACCGTAGGTCAAAGCAATTCATTTGGCAGAGATTTCTCAAAAGTATAAGTAAATGAAGTGTCAAAAAATTCTTGTTCTCAATATTGTGTGCTCTAGAACACACTAGGCAAGCAGTTTAAAACGAAACGTTACGAATTTAGAAAAAGCTATAAAGCCGCGAAAATTATAAATTCTTTTATGAAATTGACGATAAATATAGGGCGAAAACATTCACAATGCATCTATTTATATCCAGTAAAGTTAAAATAACATCTAGTATTCCTGTTCGCAGGACGGAAATAGCCGCGGTATTAATCTAGACCGGTGGCGGTGGCCCCGTGCTTATTAGCTCCACGTATAATATGACATTATTTCATAATTTATGTTTTTCTTGTAAAAATGTTTACCAGGATTTTTTTTTCGGATTATTCTGAATCGCTTTAAGCTTCCAGTCTTATGATTTAGGAATATTTTTCAATTTGCTTAATTAATCGAGTTTTGTAGTAATTTCGTTAGAAGGCTGTAGCGTGTAGCGGCTACGTCGTAGCCAACCATAGTGAGGTTCGCGTAGCATGTGTATAGTGGATTCAATTATTATTGTTTTTTTTTAGCTTATTAGTTATTAGCAAAAATCGAATCACAATTAATGTATAGTGACTAAAATTATATTTCTAGAAAAACGATTAAAATAAATTACTCTAATGTATTTAACTTCTAATGTATGCCTACAATCTACAAACAAGTGTATCTTATGTGCCCCAAACTTCCTAATTCCATTCCAAGGCCTATGTCTCTTATCTGTGGCCAATAATGTTTTTTAGTTCCGTAGTTCACGTCTCGGCACCCTTATGGTATCGTCATGTTCGTCCGTCCGTTTTACCGTACATATGGTTAGTGGTGAAATATAAAACTTTGCATGGATATATGTATTTACTACGTAGACCAAGTGCTAAAATAAAATCGTAAAAATGTTTTTTTTTGGGTACCTCCCCTACACCTAAAGTGGGGGATGATTTTTTTTCTCGCGTCTACCTCATAGTGCGGGGTATCATTAGATAGGTCTATTAAAAACATTCATAAGTTACTACGTCGATTTCTTGATTTAGGTATTAGTTTGCGAGATGTTCAACTTTAAAGCGCACTTTTTTGTTAAAATATGGCGCCTCCCACTCTTATAAGCTAAACGGCTGACTCGAAAAATCTGAAACAATTCAGTGGATGTTTGTTACGCTTTCACGCAAAAACTACTAAACGGATTTCGATGAAATTCGGTATGGTAGTAGTTTAGACTCTGGATTAAAACATACGCTACTTTTTATCCCGAAAAAATAGTGTTCCCGAGGGATACTATACTAGTATTATCTAAGTAAGTAAGTTAACTTACGCGGGCGGAGCCGCGAGCAACAGCTAGTAACTAAATAATAAGTAAACATGTAAAATATTGGTATAATGGTACGGAACCCTACGTGCGCGAATTCCACTCGAACTTGGCAGGTTTTTAATAGTACCTCGCCATGATATTGACTATATTGACTTTTTCTGTTCCATCTTGGACTAACTTTTTCATCTCACGCGGTACTTGCGAATTGTGATAATAATATGAGTATTGCTAGATGTTTTAGTCACAATCTCGTGATGCTGTGTTTTATAAAATGTTACATAGTGGTGTGTTCCGTGGTATGACACGGTGATATGTTGTAAGTTGCGACACAGTGGTACTTTGTGGCATAGTAGTATATAGTGACATAGTGGAATCTAGTGACATAGTGGTATCGTGTGACAGTGCTGTTCGGCGTTACCGGTCGCTGGCGGCTGTTACGTAATAGTCCTGAACCGGGTCGCGGCAAGTGTGTCGCCCGTGACGTCACAGCGTCGTCTTACCGTCCCGAACCCGACCCGTAAATATGTACAATCAGCAATCATTTTTGATAATTTTATACAGTTTACCTAATTCTGAGTTATTTTCGTTTCGATTATAATTATTTAACTAGTTCGGAACCATTATTGGTAGAGATAATAATAAAAATATATTTATTATATTTAATAACCGACTTCCGAAAAGGTGGAGGTTTGCAATTCGACTGTATACTGTTTGTGAACCGATTTTTAAAATTCTTTTTTTATTGTAAACGGTTTACTTCTAAGTTAGTTTCATTGTCAACAAATGGTAGACCTGGTGATGGGATCCACGAGGAATCGAGAGAACTTCTCGAAATTTATTGGGACGCCTATAGTGATTTGGACGTTTTAATTAAAGAACCCAAGCAAATTTGTGTATCATTTTGTGCCTGGGTATATATTATATACACTGGATCCAAAAGCACTGAACTGAACTCCTCTGGGCTTTAGATATACATATTTATTTGGTAATGTCTGCATTGTTAATAGACCTGCAAACATATTAAGCAACTGTCATTTATAGTAATCATCATCATCACCACCATAATTATAATGATATAGGCAATTTTCGTAGTCTTTAACAGCGATAACTTTTAACATTCGCTATTCATAAAATTAAATTCGTCGTCATCATCCTTATTATATCTGTATAAGGTTGTTCAAAATGAATTACCGACTGATATTTTGGGTCTCTGCTTATGTAAAGACATTAAGGCAGAAGAATATTTGAACATTATCTTATTTGTAAAAATTATTTTCTGCATTATTTATATATTTGCACCTTGACAAAGGAGTGCTGCTATTAATAATTCAAAAAAATCACATTTGGAAATGTTCTTTTATTTCTTTATACATATTTATAAATACAAGATGATAACAATAAACAACGTCTATCTATCAGGCTCTAAGCTTTTAGACTTTTCAATAACTTGTGAAAGGTATATGTTTACGATTAACGTTTTACGACCGTCTGAACCGGAACTGGGGATATGTGCATTGTGCGTACATCAACAGAGCACAAGGCCCGGTTTAGAACAAACAATATATCCGTATTTGTTACTACTAGATACAAACAAATGTGTAGGAAATTAAACAGTTAAAAAATTAGATACAAAATTAGGTCTCTATATTGGTTTAAAAAATCCTACTACTATTATAAATGTCAAAGTTTGTGAGGATGGATGTATGGATGAATGGATGCTTGTTACTTTTCACGCTAAAACTACTAAACAGATTCTGGTGAAATTTGGTATAGTAGTAGTTTAAGCTCTGGATTAACAAATATGCTACTTAATACTGATGATATTGTAAGAGTGCCCATAAAAAATAAGGAGATGATCCCTCCTCCTCTCCCTTGATGATCCTTATGGGAGACTAGGTACTAGTACTAGACAGTAGCTATATCAGTAGTATACGATACCAGCAAACTTTTCAAAATGGGTAGGTTAGAATAGAATCGTTAAATATGCCTGTTTGACGCAATCAACTTTTATTTTGTAAGTCGTTTTTAGGGTTCCGTAATGCACAAGGAACCCTTATAGTTTCACTCCTGTAATTATGGATATAAAAGGACGAAATTTAGTACAGTTGTAGATTGTGTATAGCGGTTTTGGCATCATAAAATAATAATAATTTTATATTTTAGGGGTGGCTCTCCATACATGTGAAGTGGGGATGAAAAATATTTTTTTATTCTACCCTATCGTGTGGGGTATCGTTGTATTCAACGACCTATTGGTCTTTTAAAATAAGGGCAAGATTTCATACATGACTTTTTTACAAAGTCGACTATTTTCGAGTAATCGGCCTTCAATGTGGTTTGTAAGTTTGTCCACACTTGTCACTTTTAAACTCTAGGAAATAGAAACTCGTAAGTTTCCATGCTGAATGCTGATAGATCATGCTAAAAACTCTTTTGGAAAATTATTTTGAGCGAAATCGGACAATAACTTTTGAAGTAACTCAAAGAAAACCCTTTCAACGCGCGTTGATAGTCACGGAACCCTCCATAGACATGTCCTGACATGATCTTGATTAGATTTTATTACTATATAAACTATATTTCTATCTGCGTGTCTTTATTGAATACATATTATATTCATAGTCCTAAGGTATAAAAAATAAGAGAATAGAGGTACCGAGACAATAAAAAACGGCGGTTAAATGTTACGGTAAATTTCAATGCTAAAATATTGCATGCGAATACAATGATACAATGATAGTAGGTACCTAATTTAAGCTTTTAGTGGTCTAACAAGGAATTAATTAAGGTTAAGTACATATCAATGTTGTAAGACTTTTTTTAGTTGCCTAATAATAATATAGAGTACACTTGACACGTGGCACAAAACCCTATCTTTGGTTTTAGTAGGTAAATTAGTTTTTTTAAATTGATAATAGTCTGCGGTTGTTGCAAGTTATCAGTGATAGATAAATTCATCAGTGTCAACATTTTTCATATAGGACCAATATAATTATAGGAAATTACGGTACAAAAACAAAAAGGGGATCAAGTTGTTATTAGTTTCCATATGTTATTAGTTTCCAGAATTTGTTTCTACGTGCCTAAAGGTCATCACTTTGAAACAGAATAGAACATTTAAAATTTGTACACCAAGTGCCATCTGTGTATTGAGCCGTACTTTAGAAAGTTAAGTTGTTAGGTAAGAAGTATAATTAGCTTCCGACAGATGGCGTTATATGCAAAATCGTGACGTGACGTGACGCGACCTTGAATTTTCTCCTTTTTTTTGAAAAGAAATCTTACTTCAAGATATTCAGTTTAACTTAAAGTTAAACTTTAAGAAATTGTAATAACTTTATAGAGGACTATAAAGTTATTACAATTTCTTTGTTGACCGGCTACTTGACATTAGGGCCCAGAGCCTTTAGTCAATATGCATTCTATAATTTCGACGGCGAAGTTCGAAATAAAAAATGTATGTGATTTGACACAAGTCATCGCTAAGTGACATGTCGCTTGCGATGCCTTATGTCAAATTCCATACATTTTGTTTAATGTATGTTTGGGTATTCTGTTGAGTGATAGCTTTCAATTGTCACTCAACAGAATACCCCTACAGTTTTTCGTCTCTCTGTTTTTTAACCAGCGATTAAATAAAAAGCTCTTTTATGGTATGTTATTAGAATACCTGGAAGCATTGTTGCTCCTTCTGCTATTAAGAGTTAAGAGCAGCATCACATTAAGCGCCAAGTATGTAGCTAATTTTGAACTGGGCCATCAAAGCATCTAAAAGGACGAAGTATGGTGTTGCATGGATCGCGGACCGGTGTACTCGCGGCAAGTCAGCCCGCCATTGGCTGCGTGCGGTGACGTCAATGCCGACCTCCCGCGGCGCCCGCGCCCCGCGTTCCCCACCCCGCCGTCGTCCCCGAAGGCCGCGCCACCCGTCTCTGAAAAATATACTCAATTTTCGGACGAACTTTATTTTCATTGCGAGCCTAGGGTATCTTATATTTTTGGATAATGTTTACCCCTGCATCTACTTAGTATTACAATGTGGAATATTATGATAGCCATTAGCCACCGAAATATTTAAAACTCTACGAGATTAACATTCAAAAATAAAATAAAAGAAAGTCAAATAACATTACAAACTATCAATCTTTTAGTGAAAATTAGGTATGTGTTGTAAAATTTTAACAACATTCATAATATAATCACTACTCATTAATCAAGTGTTATGTGAACGCGTTCTTTATCCTCATAGCTCCGTGGTCTTATAGCAAATGCTTCGCGTCCTCAACTCAGAAAAAGTACAATACGTAGTTGTCTTTGGGTCCACTCAAAATAAGACATATTTTGGATTGAGATTCGAGAAACACTTGTTGCCTCTCAATTCGGAGGTCAAAACGTGAAAAATTGAATACGTACGTAATAGGCAGCTATAATTAGAAGTGTCGGTAAAACCTCAGTTTTCCGGTCGGTATTTTGAAAAATAAGTGCAAAAATATTTTTGCAATGACTACGACTACACGAGTACGCGCTATCTATTTTATGCGTATGTAGCGGGCTACGACCTCTTGATTTGTATGTCCTTCTTGTACTTGAGTGGTGATGATAATAATACAGCAACAATTCTTATATTCTCCTTTATTGGTGCTTAACACTGAGTATACGTATTACATATGAGGTATGCCTAACACAATAATATACGTCTACACTATTTATAGCCTTTTGGCCAACTAAAATAAAGTAACTCGATAGGCTTTACTTCATGACATCTGTCAATGTAAAAATGACATTGACACTTACTTTTGTCAATATGCAACAGCGTATTTTGATGGACATATTTTGGATATGGACATCGCTTTTATAGAAAAAAACTTTCGAACAATTATTATTTTGTTTTGTTTTATGTGTTACTAGCTGTCCCGACACACGTTCTGTCGCACTTATAAATATAGTGTTGATATTTTCCCCGCAATATTTCTCACCGTAAATTAGCCAAATCAGTACAGCCGGTCTCAAGTATATATAGTAGTGTAGTATTATATTATATATAAATTAAGACTTTCCATTACTTGGTAATTTTTCATATTAAATCACATATTTTATAAACTTTATTTCACGTCCCTCGGGAACGGAATAAAAAGTATCCTATGTCCGTCTCCTGGTTCTATACTACCTCCCCATCAATTTTCAGCCAAATCGGTTCTGCCGTTCTTGAGTTATAAATAGTGTAACTACCACGACTTTCTTTTATATATATAGATTTAAGCAATACGCTTTTGACTTTTATATTTTTTCGTACCCTTATCAAATATATATATATATATATATATATATATATATATATATATATATATATATATATAATATATATATATATATATATATATATATATATATATATGTTTTTAAATTTTTACAAATCTCTCAATTTTACTTTTTGTTAATTATTTAAATACTTACGGGCTACGATTATCATGAGCTATATTCCATTTCCAAAAGACTAGGTACCTTATTTACCCCAGTTATTCGCTAGTTTTACCTGGAAAGTTTTCCGGGAGTTTCAAAAATTGGTAATTTTATAGATTTTGATGTGCTTTTTTCGAATTTAAAATTTGCCACCTCGTAACTTTGTTTCGCTAGCGCCGCTATCTTGAAAAAAAAAACATTTTAAAATAGTCCTTTTGAACTATCTCCTTTCAGACTCATTTGACGATAAAAACATGCACCTATTACAACAATAACTACAATTCTTAACTTATTAATGTTTTTGTAAGATTAATAGTTTTGGCGGACGGGCTCCGCAAACATAACATGTATGTATGTACAGTATGAAAAAGCCATGCTTTCATTGATCAGCCTTGCATAAAAAAACTGTTTTAAGACGCTTTTTTCAATATGGCGGCGTTAGCGGCCCAGGTAGAACGTGATAAAGTTAAAATATAAAAAGCTCTATCAAAATTTATAAAACTTATATGTTCAAGGTGGTTTAAGCACAGGGTAAATGTCAAATACTATATATGGTATAAGTAAAGAAATACGCAATTATAGTAGCCATGACTGGCAGCTTAGAGCATTTGGTTTGATGATCTAATACTGGCTACTGAAGAGTATATTATAAAATATTATAATCACCAAGTTTATAGGAGCGCATATAGCTAATTAGAAGAACTACTCGGAAGTTTTTTAAATTTTAATGGCATGGCATTCAAATTACGATAATAGTCATTGCTCATTAGTCAGTGATCGTCTACTACTACACCGGCTGTTATGGGCCGTTGTACGTGTTGTAGAGGTGATTCACATCTCCAGCGGCGCATGCATGCATGCGACACCTCGGCCGCGTGCGCATATGCCCCCCTCCCCGCACGACCAGTTCCCAGCTGTGTTTTGTTTTGAGTGCACGTGCGTGACTGAAATCAGGGAACACACTACCAGCGCTATTTATACATTGTACCTCGCGCGACTTCCCATGCCGGCCCGAACTTTTTCAATGTAAAGGCTGGCAGTATTTTCGCTGGCGACGGCGTGGCACTCGAATATTACGGGACGTACGATCCGCGGATTAATGGCGTTTTTAATTATTTTTAAATGGCAATATCGGTCGAGGTAGGTGGTGCCGCGCGGGCTGCAGACACGCGCCCGGCCCCGCCCAGAGGTTATTTAAATATATCGTGACGTAGTCTTCGATGCGTACGCTTCCTTGATCCGTCTCGTGCCCTTCCGTTTAGAAATAAATTGCCAAAGAGTGGTGCCACTGTAAACAAATGGACGAAGTTAATTTTTATAGCCGTTAAGGATGAAATACTCTGCCAGATATAGACGTTAGTGTGTGTGCGAATACTACCACAGTGTTGCTGTAATTAATTGTTCTTACAAGTGATATTTATAAAATGTTGAGAGTGAAAAGTGTTTGAGTATAATGTCTTGTGACGGGATAGTTTCACATGTGACATCGGTTATTGGCACGGCCCTAAGGAAGGGCGGAAGAATTTTAGGATGTCCTCAAAAAAGTGAGTAACTTTTATGTTTATGCTATTCGAATCGAATAAATAAACAATCGAATAGTATAAATTTTGGAGCTAGAGTTTCAAGTAAGCAGGAGTCATTTTATAGTGCCCAAGTGTGAGCGCAGCGCACAAGAGCACTCTCTCTACCTTTACTCTCGAAACCCAGTGGGACGGATAACCGACACGACTGGCGAGAGATCAGGCGCAGGTCTGACGTTTTACATGCCCATCCGACGCATGGATCACCTTTCTTGTCAGACAAACAGGTAATCTGCCTGCATTGTCCTAACCAAACTTGGAAATAACATTTTTTGTTGTCCCGACGCGGGAATCGAACCCACGACCTCCGAGTCTCTAGCTCTAGACCACTGGACCAAAAAAATCTGTGATGTATAACTACTTAATTAAATTGAAGTTCTTTGTCACAATATTCACATTGAGGATATTATCATGACATACACCATTAAAAATCATAAATAAGTAGTCATGGCATGTCATGTAGGTAGGTTTTTAAACGGTAATTTAAAATGTAAGTGCTGGGTTACTTATGCGTTAACCAGTGTTCATTTGCTCACATTTTTTAAGAAGTCACACAATAATGTGGTTACTTATTAAAAAAAATATTTCGCAAAATACACGAATTTTCATTGCATTTGATTTTTTTAATTTAATTATTTTAATTTTCAAATTAATTGCAATAATATTTGCATGTGTAACCACATACAAAATTACGGCGCTGCCGGTTTGCTATTAAAATGAAACTTTTCATTTACATAAATTTTTTACTTAATTAGCAATTAGTAGCGAAAACTAAATTTTAGGTAGAATAAGGGTATTTTGTTTGGACTTACAACGATTCTCTCTCGTCCTCTAAAATAGATTTAAAAATGTTTCCCTGTGGCAGGAATGAGTGGCAAATGTGCGGCAAAGAATGAACTGCATAATCTGTTACTCCGTGAATTTATACATTAACACCAAGTCATTTTAATAGTTAATATAGTAGGCGATGAACTATATTAAATTCTAAACACATTGTAAGTAAATATTTATCGAATATCGAATAGGTACTTATTGGACTAAATTAACTATTAATAAAAATATTGACTCCACGCATACGCTATCCATGTTGCTGTCTTTGTCTGTCAAGTGGCTCTTCCAACATATCAGACAAAGACAGCAACATGAATTCGAATATCCGTTGTGTAAATATTTAAAAAAACAAGGGGGAACATGTTTACCGACAGTTTGCAAGCGTTTTTGAACCATCACACGAATGACGCAATGAATTCGATTCATTCATGGAAGTAACAATGTACATAAACTATTTTTATTTCTGATAAGTCAACTTAGAAAATATGATTTAGGTTTAATTTTTTTTATAATACGTACATTATACGTAATTAAAGGTCTACCTTAAAATAAGCTAAGACTACGTGAGCAAAAATGTAGAAAGTTGGGGAGAGAATTCGATAACATTGAATCCAACACGCTTTCCTGAACGTACGCTCAGAAAGTAGGATCACCGTTCAACACACGAGTCCCGGCGTAGCGCCCTACGTAGAAGGCGCATCTAACGTAGCTACTACGAGTATGTGGAATACAAGCTGGCAGCAGGCTGTTTTTTGGACTTTATATTATTATTTATTTATTACATATAAAAAATACACAGAATATTAAGAATACGTTAAGGGCGTTAGATAAAAGTTGGCGCGTACAACACATAAATACATTTTACATTGTGTGTTATCTATGAATAAGAATTACGTGACGAAGCACTGCATTACCCGTCATAATGTCTGTGTCACTCTCTCGCCTGATCAAGCTTTTGATTATGAAGGAGACAATAATGGTTTTGTTAAATTACAAAAAGCTGATAATGATAATGATTTTCCTTATTCTCTGACAGTTTCACTAACGTTCAAATGAGGTTTTAACCTTCTAAAGAATAGTCCCTTACAAGTGTTTATACACTTGTAAGAGGCAAGCAATGCACAAATGGAAATAATTAGAATCGCACTACGCATCATGCATACGTTCACATTTCACAGGCTAATTTCTTTAGAAGTGATAATTTATAAGTTTATTATATAAATAACTGTATAATAGTCAGTTGCGGACTGAGCAGCAAAATGTAAAGTATTAGATGGTATTAGCAATTTCGTATTGCATTTACTTTTTCCATGTCACTTCTATTTTATTAATTTATTATTAAAAGTTCTATATGGCTTACAAATTTGTTCTTTACCGTCAGTGATATGTCAAATCGATACACATTAGATGATAATGATAATCTTCATTGTTTACCTTTTTAATTTTACAATGATTTTACAAAATATGAATTCTGAAATAATTGATTCCGGCAAAATATTAACGGGAAAAGTCGAGAAACAAAGAAGCCCACCCAACTTAATAAAATCCAAAGGATCTAAATTTTAAATGATATTTTAACACACTATACACTAATTTGCATATTATAAGTGAGTAATATGAACGTGTCAACTTTACGTATGCAATATTTACGTATATAGTATTCATTGGGGCGAGAAGGCAATGGCAAGTAGCAACTTCTAACGAAAAGCCGACCTTCTTCTGTCCATACTGAATACTACCATGTATGTCCAATGTGCATTTGAAGATGCTCACAGCAGCTCGGCTTAAGCAACGAGAATATTAGGAATAGGTACAATGTAAACGAATGTATCATTATTGGGTACATGTATTCATTGGGCCGAGAGGGCGAGAAGGCGGGGAGCGGGAGGCTGGGCATGCGCGCCGCTATCGATCCTGCAGCCGCGAGATCAGGACCGCTTCAACGGTACTTGTCTATGGGATTGTCAAACATTTCGCTAATCTTTAGTTAAGAATTATAGTGGTTTAAAATAATTGTTTGGATAACACTAACTACTTCATAAAATAATTTGGACTCACTGAGTAATTTGATATAGGTCTGAGACAAATGACGACTACATACGATACTTCGACTGATTATGAAGACATCGTTTGTCTCAATCGTAGAGTTATGCCTACTACTACTATTATAAATGTGAAAGTTTGTGAGGATAGGTGTATGGATGGATATTTGTTACTCTTTCATGCAAAAGCTACTGAAAGGATTTTGATGAAATTTGGTATGGTAGTAGCTTAGGCTCTAAATTAACACATAGGCTACTTTCTATCCCGAAAAAGTAGTGTTTCCGTGGGATACTGTGTTTATGCGGGAGGAGCGGAATAAAAGCTAGTTATAACTAATAATTACACTTCATTTAGCTAGATATACTTATATCATGATAACAGCTGATTATATAAAATCCCTATCCTGTTGCCTTTTTGTGGTATAATGGAGTTGCGAGCGCGTCGTAGTACGCTGACGACAGGGCGCAGGGCGTACTCCAAACTTTCTCGTGGCATTGTTCAGCTGCATATTAAACAGCATACTGCGTTGTGCTCCACAGTATCAAAGAATATAATATATATTATGCCACTGTTGAAAACATCTATATAATTACTAGATTTTGCCCGCGTAAATACAGTATCCCACGGGAACCGTATATTTTCCCGATATGAAAAGTAGCCTATATCCTTCCTCGTGGTCTACTTTACATATGTGTCAAATTTCATGATATTTTTTTAATCCAAAACTATAATTTTAAATTACAATTTAGTATTTATTAGACATTAAATATTTTTAAGGCATACCTACATTTTATACATGTGTTATTTTGACATAAAGCAACTCATACCACCTCTTTAAAAATTAATTCGTATCGAAAAAGTACTTTACAAAGATTACCGCCTATAGCCAACCATTTATTAGTTGTGGATCTAAATATACTGTAATACACAGTCCCATGTATTCTGTGCTTCCCTATGCTTATTTTTTACCCGACTACGGAGAAGGCTTAAAAAAGGGTAATTATTTTGGCAGTCATTTATATATGCATTTTTGTTCCATCGTAGTGCCTAAACTACTGGTCCGCTGGTTCCGTAGTTTTATAAATGAGGTGTCAATAGATTCTTAATAATAGCCCGGGTAACATAGACTATATCATTTACGTAGTCGGGTTATTTTTTTTATAAATATTGTAGTTTTATCTACAAGTATATTATGCTAAAACATCCGCTAGATATGCGATGATGATGATGATGATTGCGTGTAACATGGTTCTTTTGTATTACAGTGTGCAACTTCATTGTGCACGAGCGATGCGTGGGGCAGGTCGTCACGCCATGCTCCGGGGTAGCGCCGAGCCATATAAAGGTAACTAACATTCCCATACAGTATTTTACCAGCTTTCGGCCGAATACTAAAACGCTAATTAAAATTAAGAGCCCTCCTATTCACAGGCTGTCGCTGTCGCTGCTAGCCGAAATGACAAGGACAGCATGTGCCTCGAGCGTCACTTAATTTAACGATCAGTATTCAGCCGATAATGTATCAAAAAACTTTATTTAATATAGCTATATTATAATTTTAGCCTTTACAGTTTTGTAAATTTCAAAAAACCTTCTAATCCTATTATCGCAACTGGAAGGCTAGGAGCCCGTTTATCCCTATTCCTGGTCATACCAACGAACGATCAGCCTGTAACATCCAAACCGGACTATAATTTATTTATTTTGCCGTCGAAATCGAGCCTACACACTTTGAACGACTAGAAAACCGTCATATCACGCTATAAACGCTGATGAAATAATTTATCATGACACTGAACACCCGGGAGGGCACAAAATACTACTAGACATGAAGGGGTTATTATTAATTGAGCGGAGTCAACTCTGTAATTCCGCCTTAAATTCTATCACGCTACCGTAACTTGTTGCTCGACGTTTTTGCTCTATCATACTATTGTATTCTTTTGTCGAAGCGTTGTCATTACAAGTACATTATAGAAGGATATATTTACTATTCAAACAATATTTTTTGCTTATCAACTATGGTTTTTAGGGCTCCATACCTAAAGGGTAAAACGGGGCACTATTACTCAGACTTCGCTGTGTCATGTGTGTCTGTCACCAGGCAGTACCTCCTTAACCGTGATAGCTATAGAGTTTTACACATATTATCATGTATTTCCGTTGCCCCTATAACGACAAAACTAAAAACAGAATAAACAACATAACATAAACATAACTCCAATACAACAAACCTGAACCTTTTACCGTTTTGTACGCAACCTTTCGTGCGCGAGTCCGACTCGCACGTTTTATTATTTCTTATAGCCGGTTTTCATTATCGCTTGTTTAATTATAATTAATTGTAGCAACACTATCAAATGCTATTATTATACAGCTTGTGTTTTCATAATCAGCCAGCAAAATCGAACTTTGAGCATTTTCCGCTCCTTATAGTTGGATTTTGTCTACTATGTATGTATATCGTCTACTTGAAAAATTCATCTTGTATACTTACCAGGTTTAACATAAAATATGTGTACAGAACCCGGTGGCGCACTGCTGGTCGGAGCCCACCTCACACAAGCGCAAGTTCTGCACCGTGTGCCGCAAGAGGCTCGATGAGCTGCCGGCCCTGCACTGTATGAGTGAGTATATACCACATAGAACACGGAGGCGTAGAGCAGCCCACCTCACACGAGCGCAAGTTCTGCACCGTGTGCCGCAAGATGCCGGCCCTGCACTGTATGAGTGAGTATATACCACATAGAACACGGTGACGTAGAGCAGCCTACCTCACACGAGCGCAAGTTCTGCACCGTGTGCCGCAAGATGCCGGCCCTGCACTGTATGAGTGAGTATATACCACATAGAACACGGTGACGTAGAGCAGCCCACCTCACACGAGCGCAAGTTCTGCACCGTGTGCCGCAAGATGCCGGCCCTGCACTGTATGAGTGAGTATATACCACATAGAACACGGTGACGTAGAGCAGCCCACCTCACACGAGCGCAAGTTCTGCACCGTGTGCCGAAAGATGCCGGCCTTGCACTGCATGAGTGAGTATATACCACATAGAACACGGTGGCATACTGCTAGTGGTGGTAAGTATGCCTTTTATTATATTTCATAAGGCAAAGAAAATAATGATTGATCGCCCAACAGTGCTCTACACCTCGATGGTGATCTTGCTAGATCACCATCAATCATATGACAGATATGCTATATCTGTCATATCATTAAGCCACATTTATATATTAATAATTATTTATCTTTTATCCTAAGCCTTCGTATATTTATAAAAATTACTAAATACATTCAGGACATCTAATTTATATGTACCCGATCATTGACAGATGATATCGGCTGATAATGATGAGAACTGGGAGATTAAAAAATTCATAACTACACCGTAAGTTGTGGGTGATAGAATTATAAGTATGCTAGTGTGAAATCTTATATACCATACTAAATAATTATTATGCGACAATATATTTCTAAAAACAAATCTAAATAACTAAAATATTTAAACTTACGTAAATGCCTGCTTGCTATGTATTTGTCGTAGTAGCGAGCTACGCCTCATCATAACCCGCGTAGCTTCCCGTAGAGCTTGTAGCAGCAGCTCGACGAAGTTTACAAAGTTGGGCAGTTTTGAGTATTGATCGTTTAACTAAAATTTTTACTATATTCTTATTTACGTAATTATTATGTAGGTATTTTGAGTAAAGAGTGCTCGCTAGTTGTGAACCGATTTAAATTGTTAATGTAAAGATGGTAATTACCTTTCGTTTATATTGCCAACGTACCATTATACCATTTCCAACGACTTTGTAACGTGTGTAGTATGCGAGTACTACGTGCACGGCGACTGCGTCGACTTCGCGGCGGTGGACTGCAAGGAGAACGCGACGTACAGCGCGGGCAGCGCGCCGCGACACACGCACCACTGGCGGGAGGGCAACCTGCCCGCCAACTCCAAGTGCGCCGCCTGCCGCCGCGCCTGCTGGTCCGCCGAGTGCCTCACCGGCTACCGCTGCGAGTGGTGCGGCAGCACGGTCAGTTCCACTCTTAATGCAAACAAACAATTAAACTCTCACCGGGAAACACTTGCAAATTGTAGTTTATAAAAACTCTTTCTGCCCAATATTGTCCTATTATTACATCATTCGTAACATATACTCTGATTTAAAATTCGAACTTTTAAATCTAAATACGAGTTGCAATGTGACGTAACGTTCTGGAACAGTGTCATGCCGGCTGCCGCGCCCTGATCCCGGAGGAGTGCAACTTCGGCGCGCTGCAGCCGATCTTCCTGCCGCCGTCGGCCGTGTCCATCCCGCGCACGGAGGTACCAATGGAGGCCATCATCGGCGTGCACGTGCGGCCGCCGCCCTCGCAGCGCGACTTCGGCTGCCGTAAGTGTCACTGGCGCGGTAAGGCGTGCCCCGCGGGCGTCTCGCACGCGGCGGGGCACGTGGTGAGCGCTGTGTTTGGGCAGCGCGGCGCCGGCGTTGGGGGCGCGTCGTGACGATGGCGCGGCGCCTGCTGCCGGCCGCCTGCACCCCGCACGGCGGCGCCGAGCCGCCCTACTCCAGAGGTAACGCCTGCCAGAACACCGCACACGCAGACACACAGCAATCAAACACTTCAATGAATACGAGGAGAACTATTAGAAAAAATACAATAGCACGATGATTATATTTATTTCGACTTTTACGAAAAGAACTGGTCAATGATAAATAGCTAAGCGCCGCGCTCACGGATGGTAGCAAAGGTTATCGCGGGAGAATCTCGACCTTTCGTCGCGGGCCAAGTGTTTTCACACGTGCCGACCGCTGCATTTTTATCACTCGAAAAGCATTCGGAATGCGAATAAATATCTATTAATATTATAATGAAAGTTTATAATCCTGTAATTTTTTGTGATCGCTATATTTTCTAAACGCGACTTTATATTAAAAGGTTGTCGAGTACACCGAAGTATTTATTGATAAACATTATAATACAACCTACAAAAACATTATAAACACAACACTGTTCTGTTAAGGTTTGCATTTTAGTACATATTATATTTTATTGAAATTAGAACTATGAGTTAGCTCTATGTTTAAAGTTTAAACAAACGCTTTTTAACAAACCTGCTTTGCGTGGGGTTTGGTTGTAATTTTGTGTCTACTGAATAATTGTTACTAATTTCATTATCAATATAAAGTGTCGCTCGCGTTCGATCAGTTCAACAAAATATGAATAATGATGTTGTTTTTAAAAAATGGGGCCAAAGGGGACATTATTTGGCCAACTTTTTTTGGTACAAAGTTAGTAATAAAATAACAAGTTGACTACTTTAGTTAGCCTACTTGCTAATATTAAATCATTGATGATGTAACTGTCAAAAGCGTTCATTTAAACTAATGTTTACGTAACTAGGATTAGAATAATTGTATTTTTTAAATTGCACACATCTTAATTGTTATTTAAGAAGTAAAAGCATGTAATCTTGCGCTTTTCTAGTAGACGCATTAGAACTAGAAATAAAAACCTTGCCTCCATCAAACACGATTATGAAAATTACAGATTTACAAAATTTTACAATTTATCGAAATCCAAATATATTTTCTTTTCTGCTTTTGAGCGTAGAATCACAAATCATTCAGTAGGTTATCAAAAGTCTAGACTTCCTTCAACTTGCGTCGCTGATGCCTTCAGCATGACATTGGTAATATTTTGAGATCCATCTCTACCAACTACTCAGCCACTCTTGTAAAGTAGACTCATTTACTTTGGCTATTTTCGATCATCTCTCGAAGCCGAGCGGTCTCGCTGAGAATACCACCAGTATTCCAACTTCTAAGGTATGATTATATTATAAAATTCAGTTAATATTGAATTTCAATATATTCTTCAATTTCTATCAACTAAAAATATCAACGAAAAATAATGATGCTACAAAACATCTATAGAAGTGTATGAGATATGTGTAGGTACCTAAATAAGGTAAATAAGTATTTGTGATTATGAACGTCAGTGTTAATTACGACCTTCTAAACTAAAACATCGAAGAAATCCAAAATTAAAATAAGGTAAAGTTAGGCTAAAGATGAAGCGGTCTAACTATGACTACGCTGCTTCAGTAGGCACATTGTGTTGTGTATAGATAGACATTTGTGTAAAGAATGGATGTGTCAAACTAAAAGCTAATAAACTAAGTGGCTTCAATTGGCTAATAAAACTGCACGATTATAACGCTTAACTAAACGTAGAACTTAAATGCAAATGTATTTATAATTGTAAAAAGTTATATTAGTTATAATCCTACGAAGATAAGGATAGAACTTTTGCTTCTGTGTCGATAACATTAACACTAAAATGACTGTATAACCATGTCCGTGTAAGTAAATGGTAAGTGCGCAGGGGCGTATTTACACGTGTTAGCAGAGTGCTGTGTTGCAGCGCGAAGCGTGAGCGAGGAATTCAGCTCCGGCTGCGAGGGGCGGTCGGGCTCCGGCGGGGGCTCCACGGGGGCCCCAGCCGACCAGGAGCACCGGGCTGACCACAAGCAGCACCGGGACAGGACGCCCGATGACAGAGAAGAAGGTACATTATTCATCATTCATCATTATAATAATTTTGGGACATAAGTAACTTGATTAAAAAATAGAGATCACCCAGAACTCTCGCATGTCGCAGTCTCGCAGAAATCGCGCATGAATGGGGTTAGGCAAAAGCAGTCTGTCAGAATGAATGAATGTGTGAGCATAATAATATGCATAATATATTATTATGCTCATACGAAAAACATCTTTCATCATCATCATCAGGATTCTTTATAGTATTTAATGATGAAAATAAAAAATTCTCTCACACTGCAGAATTATTCTCCTTACGTACCTGTTGCATTCTCCTCTCAAATGTTCAACAGAAGTACTAAAAGTGTACGACGGCGAGAGCGCTCTCGCGAACCACCTGTACCGCAACGTGGTGGTGGGGCGCGGCTGGGGCGAGCGGGAGCTGGTAGCGGCGGCGCTGCGGGCCTTCCACGTGGCGCGCGACCCCGACCAGTTCGAACTCACCGATGCTCTGGCGGGGGACGAGCCGCCCCTCCGGGACCCCACGCCGCTCGCCCGCGTCACCAGAAAGGAGAATCGCCGGCCCGCGTTGTTTTTACGTTTTAAGTTAGTATTGTTCTTGGTTGTTGTACCCGAAAAATGAAAATACTTTTTCGAGTTAGCCGGATTTGCAAAGTAAGTCGGAGAAAAGTCTAAAAAAAGTAGTTATTATATAAAAAAAAATTTAAATCGTTAGGTCATACTTAATAAAAACGTCGGTATTAATAAGATTAATTTTTAATCCAAACTTATAGTAGTGCATTAGGTTAGATTAGATTAGATTAAAACCATAATTTATAATACAGATTTATAAAACACATATTTAACAATCACAGTAAAAATAGAAGTACAAAAATTAAAAAGGGAAGTCAGAGACCGAATATAATGCATAGGCTTGAGGAATAGACGCCTACATTATGGGTAAACGATATAATGTGCATATACCTACTATAATATTACGTACCTACATAAATTTACACCATTTTGCTTAGATTAGACTAAGCTGGTTACATTACGTCGTGTTGCAGGGAGCCGGAGACGGGCAGCGGCGAGGTGCGCGTGTACCCGGGCCGGATAGCGGGCGCGGGCGACGCGTACGTGACGGTGCCGTGCTCGGGCGAGGACACGGTCGCCGACCTCATGGCGGCCGCGCTCGAGCGCTTCGGCCTGGACCCCGCGCAGGCCGTGCTCGACTACCGCTGCTCCGAGATCCTTCTCGACAGGGGTGGTAAGTCCAACCACAATGTAATAGTGAACACTCATCTAATCAACATAATGCGTTTACTGTTTATATTAATAGTACATTTCATACGTTACTTAAAACGTTTCGAATATTGTTATTATGAACGTCAGTGTTAATTACGACCTTCTAAAGTAAAACATCGAAGAAATCCAAAATTAAAATAAGGTAAAGTTAGGCTAAAGATGAAGCGGTCTAACTATGACTACGCTGCTTCAGTAGGCACATTGTGTTGTGTATAGATAGACATTTGTGTAAAGAATGGATGTGTCAAACTAAAAGCTAATAAACTAAGTGGTTATAAACATAATATTATTCAATAGGTACATTATAATAAAGAAAATTAAATATTTTAATTAACCCCCGAATCGATAAGCAGTAAGCGAGCTGATGGTGATTCATTATAGCTAAGAACACTCTCGATCGTGTTAGCTTTCAAACAATACATTTCGAGGAGTTCCCTGGATTCCTCAACAGGACCAACATCGTATATCGTATATCGTACCCCTTTACATCAAAAAATAATTTTGATATTCAGTCCACAGATGGTGGAGTTATCGTTGAACATACAAACAAAAATATTATTATTTTTTAAATATTATCATTATTTTAATATTATAAAATGTTATTATTTTTAAAGAAAAAATTAAAACCGACTTCCAAAGTAAAAATACAAAAAAAGTATGAAATAAAACTTATTCTTTTATCTAAATATTTTCCCCTTTAAATTCAGCTAAAATTTTAACTATTTCTCTACTCAATCTTCCTAATTTTGAAGTCGGTTTAAATTTCAGTTTAAGATTTTTGGTTTAACAAAAATAATTTTTCGCTTTTTAGTTAAATTTACTATCTATATTATTATGAACACATTGATATCGGTGCACAAAACTCTGATGAGTAGTGAGTACCTATGTCATCATAATAATATATCGGTGTTTCTTGTGAAGATGGTGGTGATGATGATTACTGTAAGTGGTATGATAGCATATGCTTGCAGTTCTTTAAACAACGCCGAAATCCCCAAACATCTATAAGGAGTCAGGAGTTCTGTTCCGTACTTTTGAATCTAGGGTATACCTTGGTGCAAAATCTTACTTTTTAGTAGCATATGCTTAGACTACTTCAGATAAAGTGAAAATCAAAATATGTATCCATATAAATTTCGAGGAGTTTCCTCGTTTCCTCATGGATCCCATCATCAGGTCACCACTTTGGTGTAAACGGGACCAACTTGGGATTATACCCTTTTTGTAAGTGGGTTAAAAAGAAAAGTATGTACAGCCGAACGTATAACCGCCCCATTCTTTTGAAAGTCGATTAAAAAACTAGATCAAAATCAGTTCATTCGTTGAGAGCTACGATGCCACGGATAGACACACAGACAGACTCGTCAAACTTATAATCAAACAGAGGGAATGTTCTCGCCGGGGGTTAAAATGCACAGACTCTACGCTTACCTACTTAAATAACTTGACAAGGCGTTAAGGTTCCTTCCCATTTGATAACTTTTCCAAATTTGAAGCGGCATGACGCACAAGTCTGACGTAGCTCTATGTAACAGCAGTAACGGAGCGCGTGTTGGAGGAGAGCGAGCGGCCGTGGCGCATCGTGGTGCGGCTGGCGCGCGAGTCCGTGCGACGCATGGAGCTGGCGCGCTTTTATCTGCAACCGCGTCGCGACCCTCACGGACCCACGCTCGCGCTGTTCGTGGCCTCGCTGCCGCCCGGCCTCTCCGAGCGCAACTACGAGCACATGCTGGTCCAGGTGCTCGGCAACGGTGAGACACTACACAGCTTCTGCTTTATTATTTAGTAATTATTTTTTAGAAAACATAGGGAACAATAGTCACACCTGGATCTAGGGAATGAAAAGCTGACTTAGCAGCGAAGAACAGTAACTTCTGAACATTATTACGCGCTTCAAAAGTAATAACCCTCTTTAAGAAGACGTATCATTACTAGTAATTATAATATTTGCTTCGCAGATATGAAGTTTACGTCAATCGGGCCTATCTACTACGAGTACGGCTCGATGGTGATTACGTACGAGGACGCCAGCAAGGCCGTTCGCGCCCTCTACGCCCTCCGAGAGGCCAAATTCGACGACAAACCTTTATTAGGTAACATACTTATTTATGCACATCTTATTAAACGTTCACCTTAAACAGATAATAAATACATCCTTAAAATTATAAATTACGCCAATAGCGAAAAAGACAAAAATTATAGCGAATACAGCCCTGCATTAAAACTCACTGATCAGTTTGTTTCAATAAATGAGGTAACTGGAATTACTACGAACAGCTAGTCTTACGTTATCTACAATAGTAGATAACGTAAGACTAGCTGTTCATAACTAGCAGAGTATAAAGCACTTCAATATAAGAATTGCCCAAAAAATGCTTGCTTGTAATGGATGTAAGAACGATAGAAGTTTCTTAAGTTCTTAAAGCATATTTGTTTCGGCAGTCAGAATGTTAGAAGTTTCTATTTTCGCGCAGTAATGCTCCTACCGAGCATAGAGCCCTCGATGGTGCCGGCTGAGGTGAAGCCGCTGCTGGTGTTCGTGAACGTCAAGTCCGGCGGCTGCCAGGGCCTCGAGCTCATCTCCTCCTTCCGCAAGCTCCTCAACCCCTACCAGGTGTTCGACCTGGAGAATGGCGGACCTTTACCGGGGTGAGTGTGTCACAGAAAATTCAATGATTTTTGTGTGACAGAGACAGCAGGACAACTTCCCACTTTTCACTTTATAAAAAAGTCACTCAATTAACCTTTATTTAAAAAGACCTATTCGAAGGTGGGGACCCCGCACAATGGAATCAGAAAAAAAAAACTTTTTCTTAGTTCCATTCCACTCCTAAAAATGTTATTTTATGCTGCCAAAAATAAAATCTATACGCAATCTATCAATTTACTAAATACCTAGGTACCTATTCGAAGATGGGGACCCCGCACAATGGAATCAGAAAAAAAAACTTTTTCTTAGTTCCATTCCACTCCTAAAAATGTTATTTTATGCTGCCAAAAATAAAATCTATACGCAATCTATCAATTTACTAAATTTCATAAATTTATATTCATCAACTTCTGTAAAGTTAGCATGGGCGCACAGACAGAAGCACAGACGGTCGAAAACAACGAAACTTTAAGGGTTCCTTTTAGTACTAAGGAACTCTAAAAATTAGGATGTCATCTATTGCTGTAGCTGATCTATTCGTACCTATATGTAGGTTGTACGTGTTCCGGCACATTCCTAACTACAAGATCCTGGTGTGCGGCGGCGACGGCACCATCGGCTGGGTGCTGCAGTGCCTGGATAACGTCGGCCAGGACTCGCAGTGCTCCAACCCGCCCTGCGCCATCGTACCGTTGGGCACGGGTAAGTCTGGCTATTTTGGTGACTAATCGCTCCTAATAGTTTTTAACTGTAATTTATGTAACTTTAAACTGTCTCTGTCGCTCAGTATAAAGTAAGCAGCGACAAAACTTCCGGATAAGCATTCGTCACTTATTAGGCGATTGTGAAACGGCCCCTAAGAGTAGTATGCACTTACCGACAAGTGCACGCAACTTATCATGTAATGAGAGGGACTGTCTAATATGATCAATTCACGTATTGTATGTAGGTGGACTTCAGTTATCTCAATATCTAATGTATTTATATTAATGTACATGGAAATAAATAAGTATATCTAATTTATATAACTTTGTAATTAATAGTGCTTTGTGAATATTCTTCATTCAATTCAAAATACCAGGAGCTCATAGCCTTATAGAAGCTAACTTCGTACAGGTAACGACCTAGCGCGCGTCCTCCGCTGGGGCTCCGGCTACACGGGCTGCGAGGACCCGCTGTCGCTGCTGCGTGACGTCATCGATGCGGAGGAGATCCGCCTGGACCGCTGGACCGTGGTCTTCCACCCCGAGGACAAGCAGGACGAGCCTAAGGACCTCTCCAAGCAGATACCATGTAATAAATATATACGTAGGTCACCTAAGTTTTGCGATTCACGTTTTATTAACACCTCACCGCCATTTCATTTGATGTCTGTATGTATTGTTATTGAAGTTATTTTTATGTATTTCTTATTAGCATTCTACTACTAACTTTTATCTAATGCTTTTTAGGGCACCAAGACGTCTTTGGAAACTTCTTGGTGTAGGCTAGGTCTTGTGTTTTGGGTTCAGTTTGATTTTGGTTTGTCACCAATTTTTTGTTTGCTCGTTTCTTTGATTTGCTCGTAGAAGTAGTCGTAGTAGAATACATTCGTGGTAACCATCATTAGTTTTATCCTAATACATTGGTATAATCTTATTGAGCTATCGCTTCGAGTTTAAACTCTCACAAAATCAGATACCTTGTAGTAGCTACGTATATAAGTACTACATATTGACCAATATGTAGTAGCTACGAGTACTTTTGATGCAAAATGTAGGCTGTGATATATTTTGTGACAGCTTAAATGTGCTTTGTGATTTTTTATAATCATCATTAGTGTTAGTTTAATTTAAATTAAAATTAGCTGAGGGCACAAGATGGCTGAAGTCTACTTCGCACTAAATAATTATCGAAATTGTATAATCATTTTCACGACCATTAAAATTGTATTTTTATTTAAATGAATTTTATAATACCTAATTAATTAAATAATTTTGTTTAACAGGTTCACAAAGCGAGGACAACTCGCAAATATTAGTTATGAATAATTATTTCGGGATCGGAATAGATGCCGATCTCTGTTTAGATTTTCACAATGCTCGTGAAGAAAACCCTAATAAATTTAATAGCAGGTGAGACGTAGTTCTTATTTTAATTAATATAATTTAACACAGTTATTTAGTTAAGAAGAAAAAACCCATTGTTTCTTGTTAAGGGGCCTATACATTAGGTCCACTATATTATTTTAGAAATCATTCCACGGTAAAGTTGTCATTGAATCGTAGCCACGAAACACTACAATTAATGCACCTACTCAGTATTGACGTTTCCTTCTATTTAATTTAGGGATATTTATATTGACGGGTAACTTGCCACCAGATTACGTAATAAGGGAGTGTACGTGAAGATGGGGCTCCGCAAGATGGTGGGGCGCAAGATGTGCAAGGACCTGCACAAGGCCGTGCGCCTGGAGGTGGACGGCAAGCCCGTCGAGCTGCCCGCCGTCGAGGGTATTATTATACTTAATATACTCAGGTGAGTGAGAGTTTATCCACATTCTGTGTAATAGAAAAAGCTCAAAAAAAAGGTGAATAATGTATCTTTTCTACTACAATATTAAATACTAGCTTTTTCCCGCGGCACCGCCCGCGTAAGTATTGTATCCCACAGAAATAATGTAACTTTTCGGGGTAAAAAGTAGCCTATGTTTTAATCCAGAACCTAAACTACTACCATACCGAATTTCATTCGAATCATTTCATCATTTCATCGAAATCCGTCCAGTAGTTTTTGAAATAGTAACAAACATCCATCCATCCATCACATTTATACAGGGTCTGTCGTAAATAATGGATAACCCGTAAACTGGAGTTGGTCCGGATGTGAAACTGTAAGAAAATCGTATTTTCTTGCCAGGGTTTCTAACCATATGAAAATGGCGTAGCATTTTATACTTTTTTATAAATTTCGCTACTTTTTTCGTTAATTCCGTTGCCATTTCATCAAATTTAGGTATTTCTGTGTGATTTTTTTAGTATTATACTCCTGAAGACGTGTATTATTTAATTTTAATACAATTTTAGGTGTAACGTAAAAACGTAAACAATTTTCAAAATCATCTTTTTATGCTTTTTTTTTAACTATTTTTTTCTTAATGTCAACTTTGATCATTTACTGTGAAAAAAAAAAGTATGGCGCTATAGCTGCCCATTATCTTAATAAATTGTCTAGTATGTGTAGTTTCTAAAAAGGTATTACAATGTGTACTTTACTAGCAATATTAAGTTACAGGAGCGAGATCAATATCAAGGTCAGAATTCAAAAATTTTAGTATTGTTATAAAAGGTTATAAAACTTCGTCATAATGATCTTATTCTACCAAAATTCTTTACACAGACGTTATTGGGCCACTAAAAAGGATTTTTAGAAGAAAAACAGGTTGGTTTTAGTAAAAAAAAAAAATATTTTATCAATAACTTAAACTAAATGCTCGAAATGCCCTACGCCTGCAGCAATACAAGCTCTACATCGCCTAATAAAAGATATTTTAATCCGACGCGCATAGCCGGCTTCTGCGATTTTACTTGCTGCTACTTGAATGCGCGTACGCAACTCTTCCACAGAACTTATTGCTTCCTTGTACACTACTTCCTTAATGCAGCCCCAGTAAAAAAAGTCCAACGGGTTAAGATCTGGCGAACGTGGAGGCCATAAAATTGGACCCAATCGCCCTATCCATCTATCTGGATATGTATTATTTAAATGTTCCCTTACACGAACAGTGTAATGTGCTGGACACCCATCATTTTGAAGCCACATCTCGTTTCTTATCTCCTGTGGAACGTCTTGCAGTAATCCAGGTAAAGTATTTATTAGAAAATCCAAATACATATCCGCATTTAATATTGCCGGCAACTCAAATGGACCAATGATTTGTCCGTTAATAATGCCAGTCCATAAATTTATTTTAAACTAATACTGCGATCTGTCTTCACGTATCAATCTTGGGTTTTCAAGTTGCCAGCTGTGTAAATTGTGGAGGTTCAAAAAACCATCTTTTCGACACGTTGACTCGTCACTCCATAAAATTTTATTAAAATAACTTGGATCTTCTCTCATCTTTCGCAGCATTGTGCGACAAAATGTTACTCTCGCAGCAGCGTCCCTTGGCATTAGTGTTTGAACCCTTTGATAATGAAAGGGATATAATTCATGCCTTTTTAAAATTCTGTGCACGGATTTTTGAGGTATCCCGGTACGCTGTGAAATAACACTTATGGACGTACCAGGGTCTTCAGCGACTATTTCCAGTACTTTGGCTGGTAAACACTTGTAACTCTGGTAGCGTTGCCATTACATAAACCATAAATGTAATGCATGTTTGTGTATTCAGCCGACGTGTATTGCTGAGGCATGATGCA